>JAPFSC010000312.1:0-39636 GCA_030777805.1 Fusarium sp. MBC 364 | reverse complement strand
ACCTCTTAGAGTTATTATAAGAAACTATAAAGGAGTTATCTTGTATTTCTTTGCTAATATTAGAAGGGGAAAATTTAGTTAAAAGCTAGGCATTTAGGTAATTTACAACAAAATACACACTTTGTCCTATCAGCTGCGAAACTCCGTCGAGTCTAGTGCACTGTGGGGGTCATTTAGCAAGAGTAATTTACCAAGAAGAGATGGACGTATACAGGTTGATGATTGCAAGGTCCATACCCCTGGCACCAATAGCCAAAAACAAAGTAGACGCATGATACAGGAATTTGAAACGAGGTAACACTTGCGAGGAAGGTAGAACAAAACAACTGGCAAAATTGAATTTGTTTCCTCCTTTATTCAAAATGAAACGAGAAATCAAGGTGTGCGATATATCTACATATATGTATACAGATAATGATATAGCTGCTGCTCGGGCTGCATTTACAATCACAGTGTCATGCTGCTGAGAAAGAAGAGTGGGGTAGTAGGCCACGTCGAATAACCTACATGGCCAACTATGTAACAGGTAGTCATCAGATCACCGAAGACCAAAGCACGGGCCGTGATTCTTCTCATCCATGTAGTAGTAAAAGGATATATATTATACACTCCCTGGTTAATTGCCTGGTAAGATGTGGGGGTTTTCTCGTCAACCCCATAAACAAATTTCCCAAGACGCATTTATTATCGGGTACATTGTCGCCGCTCTTCCTTATATGTACAAGGGATGAAACCCAATTTGACATCTTGGTAAAGTTACTCAACCTTTACGGCCATCGCCACTCTTCATATACTCGATTGTAGTATTGCCTGGAAGCGTGTACGTGCCAAGGTTCTCCATGTTGCATAGTAGAGAGTCGATATCATAACCGCAGCAGAACCCTCAGTCATCATGTTGGCTGGGTTTACGGACTACATATGGAAGTCCAACTCGTTGTTAGAGGAGAATTACAGATGAGTTCCGCCTGTATTTAATTCATCGCTAAAATTATATGCTTTCCTGACGTCTTCTCAAGCATGTGTACAAGAACAGAACGGCTTTCGACAGACCTTTGAACTTCGAGCGAAAGAAAAAGATAAAGTCTTCAGCAAAGTAACTAATGGGTATATCAGATAAAGAGATTTAGTACTTAAAGAATAACATATTTCAGAAGGGATACTGAAACTCTAGATATCCCTGTCCTCTTTGCAGCTGCAATCCAGTAACTCTAATAGACTTTCTCGATTATTCCAGTTGGTAGCAGCAACCCATTCCCGAAGCGAAATTTCCTGAGGAGAAATATTTTCATCGGGGTCCTTATGCCAATCAATCTCGGCAGTCCCTCTTAATGCCAAGCACCTATTGAATCCGTCTTTAAAACCCACTAATCCATCTTCGAAAAGGTGGCACTGATGACACCTGGCTTGCCGGAAGCAAAACGTAACGGTTCTGTACCCACCGGCCTTTGTTATCAATATACGACAATAAGGGTCCGCCCCTTCCTTGAGAAACCGGGACATGACATCAGCGGGACCCTCAGGGCTGCTAGATCTGGTAAGGATGACGTTGATTAAGAAGAGCTGCCACACTGTTAAAGGCCACTTATCGTCTGCTGGCCTCACGCCGTAATATTGGCGAACATGGGGGAGCAAAGGTGTTGCCGTGTCGCTCGTAGAAATGCTGTACCTGAAAAAGATTTCCCAATTGTCAGACATAAGAAGTGATTGCCCAGCCATGGCTCTTTTTACAGAGTCGTTCAGAGTCGATGGGTCATTCCTAATTTTCCAGTCAATATAGCCTCCGTCCCCAAGAACTGCTAGACATGGAAGGTTAAAGCATTTCTCCACGTCTGCTCCTCCAACTGTCTCAATGTAGTAGATATGAGGCTCATGTATGTTCAGCAGGACCTCCGAGTCCTGTCCAAGTCTATCCGTTTCAATCCAGGATTCAATATGCTCCAGGAACTGGTACGGTGGCTTGTCAATACCATGTGTCAGCCGCGCGTATGCTATTCTAACACAGACATTTTGCCCAATCTCCCTGAACATGTTCTGATTATCTTGAAATTCTGAGTCGGATATTGAAAGTCGGACGGCGGCGAAGCACAAATGTGATATCAAATCAATACAATTGATTCCATGCAGAGCCATTTCCATTTCTCGACTCAGAGCCGGATTTCTGGCGTCGTTATGAAACATATCCGGAACTGATCGATGGACGAACTCCATCACATTTTGATTACCCTCTCCGCTACCACATTCTATGAGCCCGCCACTGGCACCCCGAAGTTGCGCTTGGAGGACCCAATCGTCCGGCAACATCTCATCCTCGAGGCCGTCTCGCAATGAGAATGTTGAATCTCGACTGTAGTTATCCAGAAGCGAGAAAGCGATCAATGGTAAGTCCAATCTAAACGAATTAGCAGCCTGGATGCAGCTGATCAACTGTAGAGTTTTTCGCTTATCGTCTGGTTCGAGTTGCCGAAGGATGTGATGGAATAGTGACTCGAGGCCTTGGGGTAATGTTTCGAGGTATTTTCTCAATGTTTCGCGGGTAGCTCTGTGAGCTATCTTGTTACGAATGCTTTTGACAACAAGATATGTCCAGAGGAAGATACCCGACGACCTTTTTTGAATCTCAGAAGTCATTTCATCCTTGAGGTCATCATCGGTCAGGTTACTAAGGCGGCTGCGAACATAATTCTGCATATCGAATCTGGTTAAATCCTGGAGTCGGAAACCGGGAGCATCTGCAAAGCCTTCCACAAACACAGGTTCCTCCCTGCTTGAAAGGCACAGCTTGAGATTACCACTGGCATTGCTTGTCCAGCGGCGGAGGATATCAACCAGGTCGACGTAAGCCAGGCCATCTTCGAGTCCAGGTTCAAATTCGTCGAGACCATCGATAAAAATGCAGAACTTATGATGCTGATAAAGTCTAGTGTCTTGTAGGAGCTTTTCGAGCGCGTACTGTACTTCTCGTGATGGAATCTCTCGACGATTCTGTATCTTCCACGGACTTTGTTCCGCTTCCTCCCAACGGATGGGGAAGACTTTGGCTATCAAGTCACGACGCTCATCTAGGACGCAATGAAGGATTGACCGACAAAGTCCATCCAGTGACTTCTGCGCTGTCGACCCGTTTCGCCAGAAGAAGAATGAGGTAAATGCCAGTTTTCTTCCACCTATGTAACGTTAGTTATCGATGATGTATATAAATTGTAGAATACTTACCAGCCCACTTCGAAAGTTCATCTGTGGTTTTTTGATTAGAACAGATGAACTTCATTAGAGTTGACTTTCCAGAACCCAGCTTTCCAGAAATATGGAAGATGGGAGACAGCGGCACCTCAGACGAGAGCCATCTTAAGAATCTCTCTTGAGATTGAAGCTGCATCTGTAAAGTAAGCTACAGTTAGCTCAATTTCATTATATGTAGTTGAAATCCACACCTTTAGACATTCTTTTTCCCTGCAATATGACCACCAGTCATTTAGTGGTTCCGTTGTGTTGATTTCAACTTCACGATTTAAAGGTTGACTTTGGAAAACCTCGAATGGATCGTCACCTTCTGTGAATTCAATAGGCTCGTAAATCCAACTGAAAGTATCTTCGTGAGCGCTATGAACAGCCTCATATCGGTGGTGGAGTTCCTGGCATTTGAGACAGTCGAGGATGAAGTCCTGATACATTGAGTGTCGTGCAGTGGTATCTACCACGAGGAGTTGCTGAAGCTGCTGAGGGAGGCTAGCTTGTTCGGAAAGTTGCCCTTGACGAAGATGTTCCACAGCTTGTATCAAACTCTTCAGTTTGGCTTCATTGTTCTTGGCTATGAAAATCAATTGACTGAAGCCGTCAGCTGCCTCAACTCTATGAGGGGTTATTGGCTGCCGCAATCGATATCAATGGAATATGCATACCTTGAGATTTCGATGAGTGCAAGAGAAAGCTGATCGCGGTAGTCTTTCAACTGGCGCTCCAAGTCTTGGATAGGCGTTTTGCTTTTGTTTGCCTTGACTGCATGCCGCAAAGACTTCAAAGCCTTGAATGAGGTCCCTTTCGGCTTAATCTTGTCTAACAGCTGGATGAGCTTTTTCGAAATTGCCTGGCACCTTTTGGCAAGGTCTGTAAGTGATTGTTGTTCTTTTGTTAAAGCGAGGATGCCGGTAATCTCTAGCCTCGAAGCTGCGTCTTCGACGGTACCCGTGATATCCTCACGGTGTCTATTGTCTTCAAGTACGCCATCAAGAGAGTTGTGTATAGCATAGGCTGTTTTGATGAGTTTGGTCCCTGCATCGATGAAGGTCAAGATTCCGGAAGCGAGTCCAACAGCCGCAATGGGGTCCATAGTTATTGCACGAAGGTGATGTTTGAAGGATTAGATTGAAGTTTGGTGCGGGGAAATTGGGCATGTATGTTGGCCTCTTGCACAGCCTGCTTGTGCAATGCTGCGTAGAAGTCTGCCTTGCTACAATGTGGCTTGCGGGCTGCATTTTGAGGCCTCCCATCTGGTTCCCTTAAGTGGAGACAAATCTTAAAGAATACTGGACATTGGCACATGCGCCCGGGTCGTTTATGTAGCCCGAATTGCAAGTGCGACAGGATAACCCGTCAGCAGTACTCTAGTACCCAAAGGTAACGACAGCTAATCAAGTGGGATCAATTGCCACTAGTCATGTGTTCGTGAGGGAATCCAAGAGTATGGCCTGTCTCATGACGGATAACACGATAGAATTCAGAGTCGCGAGTTTCCATAGTGAACGAGTCAAGGTTCATGGTAGGCTGACTCTTAGGGATATGCAGGACATCTGTCCCAAGGTAGGACCAGTATCCATCATTCTTCTTGCGAGCGATACGGACCAGGCCATCAGAAGCGACTTGGACAAACTCGACATTGGCATATATGCCCCAGGCGTTCATGTGGCTCAGAATGCGAGTGCGAAGAGCGGACTCAAGTCCATCAATGAAGCTGACAGTGAGGCGAACACCACCAGTGCCCCAGTACTTAGAAGTAAGGACAGCCAACTGGCTGGGGTCAGGGACACCCCCGCGAGTAGCCTTTTGACGCAGCATCTGCACCATGGGTGCGTTTGCTGGGTTTTGAGCTACAGCTGTTGCGGCGGCAGGTTGCCATTCTGCTTCGGGGAGGGTCTTGATGGTGCAGCCGATGAAGTTTTCGGAGGTGCCATTGCTGGTGCCATTGGCGGATCCGTTGGTAGGACACATAATGACTTGTGACAATTGAAGAAGAAGTGATTTGAGTGTACAGACAGGAAGGATAGGAGCAGTTGCACTGATTGAGGAGGTATGATGAGTCGGACTTTGCTGTGTTATATATAGTCAGATTCTCCAAGACAGATACAAATCACAAGGTACAGAATTCTTATTCCTTCAAGACTCTCATCCCTCGCTGTCAGGCCTAAAGTGCTATCAGCCACTGTTTCAATGGAGGTTCAGCTCGGCTTGGGATCAGCTGGTTCTAAACAGTCGAGACTGTAGAGCTGAACAACCACCATGAGAGATGTCTCAACGGTTTACTAAAGGTTACAAGCTGAGACGCAAGGAATTAAAATATGACAAGGGTGAATGTCGCAATAGCTGTGAGCTTATTGGACGTCTAGGACCTGTGTTTGGTCGTCGTTGCGACGTGAGACACCTCTCCATGAAAAGACGGAGGTCTATGTATGCAACATCACCGACTGGGTATAGCTGCCTGGTGAGCGCCGTTTCCACTGCAATCTGACAGATTACACAAAACAATCATTTGATATCGTCAAGTAATATCACATATAATTGGAGGTTTCTGAGGTCTACCCTCCGATATATCTGAAGTCCCGACCATGCATCACAACTACAAAGACCTACGTCTTAACTGTGGACAGCTAGCACCTCCATCCTTGCTTCTTCCGTCTCGCAAAATATTAGGAAGATAACAAACGGATTTAAGTTACATCGGCTTCAACACTCGAAGGGCTGACAACATCGGATTGAGCGAACAATTTGATGGGTTTCTCGTGACTCTTCATTGACGATTAAAAAGCTATATAGTAACCATAATATCAGGCATCTTTTGGGCTTCGTGCTTGAATTAAAATCAAACAAGGTCAAAAAGATGAGGATGACAGTGGGATCAAACCACCTATGTTGGACGAACAGGGAATCGAACCCTGGACCACTCCCATGCTAAGGGAGTATTATACCACTAAACCATTCGCCCCGACTCATGATTGGTTGAGAGTGTCATCGCAGTTGCAAAATATGTCCTGCATGCTTGTTTCGATCACTGTTGCTTGACTTGTCCCTAAACTTGCCCTGCCAACATTCTGAGGAAAATGCTGTGACTGATCAAATTGTTTCATGTTCTTACCAAGTTTATCTACTGCAGATTTCTCCACGCTGTTCAAGGCAATGTCCGCCCGCAAGCTTGTACTATTTTGAAAAACGTAATCAGATTTGCCAAGCTCTTTTACCTACCCTAGTCAATACCATAACAAGGTAATCGGGCACTTGTCTAAACCCCTCGGCAAGCTTCCCAACTATCATTTAAATTAAATAATGTTTGACTAAAAGATAACTATAAGACCTAACAGTTTTGAAAGTTTAGTTAGTGAATATGTGGCATACGCTAACCATATCCATGTTATAATGGGTGATTGTTTGACGTTTGTGATTCTACGCAGCAGTCGCCACGCGAACACGTCCCTGCCATCATTCAATCCACAATTCTGTTCCCATCAAAGCAGGAGTTTGAGATTCTCTCTTTATAGTAACAAGTACTCGATATCGACATGCACGAACAGTTTCAGAAATGTGGGCGATGCCACAAACTACAAAGCCGAATCCATTTGTCAGAATCCAAAATTGTTAAAGCTTTCGAACTGCAACAGTAAAGGTTTATGCAGTTAAATGTAATCTGTGACATGGCACCAGTACAAAAGTATGATGTAATTGCAATTTTGTAAATCGGAGGTGACTGCATAGCCCGGATCTCACTTCGCCACTGAATGTAAGTAGTCGCGTTCAGCTGGGCTTTCCTTTTGCAGACGCCCCATTGCTACGTGTCAGTCATATGGTTGGTTCCCAATGGAACGATACAGGCAAATGTGCAATTGATTCTGCAGTCAGCACGGCTTAGCAGTGATATTCACGCCTCGATCAACAAGAAAAATGCCACTGTTACACCCCCTTGCTAGGCACTTGGCATACAGTATATAGGTACCTCGCTGTCGCCATTTGCGCCGCTGTTGTTCTGTTCCTTTTCCGCTTTTCTCTGTAGCTACAGGATACCGTTTACATTCGATCTGTTACTTAAACACTCGGCATATCACCTAGACGCCTGTGACGGATTCGATAATGGCTTCGATTTCCAAATTCAATACAGCGCTTCTGTCGATGCCCAATGAGTTAACAGTTGCCGCAGCTAATTTCAATCTGGACTTCTCATTGATAAAGGTAGAAGCACCAAAAGAGTTCCACGGTGTCCGGGATGCCTTATCCACCCGCCGACGCGACGAGGCAGAAGAAGGCCAATCTCACACGACGGCCCGAAAGCTTGGTGCATTATTTGAGGCCCTTATACCAGCTGTGCCTGACTTACTTGAGGCTTATGGAAAACGTGCATCAGCCATCTCGTCTGAGATGACAGCCACACCACAATCCAAGCCCAATATCGATCTTTTTGCCGCACAAGCCGGGATTGATGGTACGTCGATTTGGGCTGCAGCCACTTCAGGCAAGGCCGCTCTTGCGATACACCTTCTTGCCTGCATGCTGGCAAGAATGTGGAAGAGCCACGAAGCTATTTCTCTATGGGTTGAGTTGGTCGAACGTCGCAAGGCAGACGTCATTGACAAATACAATAACAACAACGTCGTCGAGACAGCAGCGATCATGGCTTCCAAGCAAACATTGACTAGGCAACAACTCGCCCAGTGGGACAGCAGCGCGAGGTCTTGGCTTCAGACAGCAGATGGTAACTGGAGAATCCAACAAACACAACTAATGCTTATAATTAACAATGTTCGACTTCCTGTTAATTTAATTAAGGACACTTACGAAAGTGTCATTCACGCCTGGACATCTGCTATGGGCGCCATGAACCGCTTGGTCGCTGGGATCCCTCAACAGGTGCAAGATGGCGCCATACTCTTAGCCATGTCATCGTGGCACTTGTACCCCGACATGGAGGTCCTAGCCAACAAAACTACAAAGGTCAATCAAAACGATAGGCTACTGAACGGGGGACTTGTGACCATATCGGCTCATGGGGCAAGTAGCGAAAAGGAAGGGGTCTTCTGGTCTCTCCCCCTCTCCCGCATGCGCTTTTATTCGCCTCCTGTTGTTGCAAGCCGCCAAGTTTCCCTGGGGACTTCTCGCATCACGATGGAGGAACTCTGGATCGTGGTTCTGGGAGATATTATCTCTCAGTGGGAAAATGAATGCGCAGACATCGATAAATGTTGCAGATTCATAATCTTCATCTCAACTCTTGTTAACGAGCCGTCCGTCACCATCCCTTGGATCCGCTATCTAAGCGAAGCCGCTCGGAGGTACAGAGGTGCACGAGAGCTGGATCAACGTCACGCGGCACGCTTGCTAGGACTCGGCATGCGGCAATGCACCTCCTTCCTGAGTCCCCCGGAATCGATTCCCCCTCCATTTCTTGGCCTGGCCTCCTTTTCAACCTTGACGCGCATTGTGCCCGATTTTGAAACCCAAATCGCCCTTATGCGAAGGATAGCAGAGACTCTCTGCGTCCCCAGGAGCGACCTCATAGTTAAGCACAGCGGGTATATCGTTCAGAACCCGGCTATACCAGGCTTAGCAACGGCACTGCCGTTTTCCGAGACCACCAGCACTGTTGGCGCACCTGTGGCAAAGCGAAGTCGTCGGCATGGTGTTCAAGAAGGGCATTTCCGATTGATCCATCGTGTAGGGCCTGTAGGCGAAACCGACAGCTGTGCCGGATCTGACTGCAGATGCATAATCACAGGGGGCAAAGTATGTAGCTGCATGACATCCGGGAATGCATGTTCATTATCCTGCCATCCCAGTGTTGAAAGCTTGAGCCGCTGCGAATGCCCGTATTATGGAAACCAGCAGGTGCAAAGCACGCCTTGTGCACACAATCCTCAAGTGGCTCCGTGTCACTGCAGACTCTCTCCAGTATCTCGGTATATCTCGAAAGTTGAATCGCAAGGAGAGCACTGTTACATCGTAGGGGATGTACTGAAATATAACAACGGGAATTTTGATTTGTCGATGTCGGACTCTATCAAGTGGGGGTACGAGCATTTGTTGGGTGATGAAAGTCACACTTCTTTATTCATAAGGGAGGGTACTCAAAGTTCGGATCTAAAACAAAAGGTCGGAAAGTCACCTACCATCGGCGACGTCGAGTGGATACTGAGTAAAGATACTGTTGATGTTGAGAACCTTCGTCAATACCTGGAGGACCTGTCGCTTACATACAAATGTGAACAGGCAAGGTCGCTGAACGCATTGGAGTTCGCAACTGAGTTGTACGAGTCTCTTAATGGCTGTACCATTAATATAGAAACGATCAGGCAACCGCTCTATGAGGCCGCATGGGTTCAGTTTCTTACACCTCCGCCACCAATAGACCCCGCCAGTGGCCAAAGGCCCCAGGTCCAGGAAACTTCAGTCGGTCACTGGTCTCCATCAGCATTCATAGACATGTCGACATACACAGCGGCGAACTCGCCCGTAGACCCGGCTCCTACTGAGGCGGAAAGATCTCGACTCTCGATATCATTTGAATGCATTGCTATGTTTGAACGAGGGGAATTCGATATCGATCCCAAATCATTGGAAGGTGTTATGGCACTATCAATAGGGGACTCCATCTACGTTTCAACAGCGTTAATCTCAGACCCATCTGACAGCCAATCGAAACATCCTGTTCGCAGAGTAATGGGAAATCTTGGACGCTCAGAAATGGCATTGCTCGTCCCAACCTCCAGTCCCAGACTAGAGGAGTACGATCTTACATCTTGGAACTTGGTCAACCATTTGCCATTCGATGGAGTGTTTGAGGACAATTTCCCAGCCACTTCGCTACATCTGTCTTTTACCCATTTCGAATTGCCTCTAGACGTGGGTGCTCGGGGTCTACGCGACACTTTGGTGGTAATACTCGAGTCGTTGGTGTCTGTCAACGACGGAGGCAAACACCTTGGAGACCTTGACATCCCGTCTCTCTTCAGCAGTCAGTATGTTTTCTTCATGAATACCTGCTCCCATACCGTGGCAACGGACAGCAATTCGATGGTTCAGAATCTCATTTCTATCGACTGCTGGGCCGAGTTTCTGGACCTTCCCAAGGGCACAGGAATCGTCAGAGCCCACGGGAATTGGCAAGCCCGGTTGGGAATAGCTGCGGCTAGTTCCCAGCGGAAAAAACGGACACTGATTCTTCCACGGAACCCTTGCGTTAGATGTCTCTCGGACCGCGATGATTTGCAAAGCTTTGACGTTATTATTGCTTAGTTATTTTACTACTAAACCGTTCACCGCGACTCATAATTGGTTAACAAACAAAACCCATTTTAAATGAATGTATCAAGTCGTTGTAAGTCAAGATTGCTCAACTTAGGTCTCAACTTGCCCCGGCCTCCTCATAAAGAAAATGCTGGGATTGATTGGATTCTTCCAGTTGTTCCATTTTATCCACCCCAGCTAAAATTGATTGCTGAGGGCTGGGTAAGTCGAAGAGCCTGCTTTCTGATGTCAATCACTATCCCTGCGGAATGTAGACAATTTACTATCTCAACAGGAAACCCATTTCCATCATCTCGTTTCTCTTGGACATATCTATAGCTTCCCCCTCCATCATGCCATGCAGATAACACTCGCCCAGAAAATCATATTCATTCAAAGCCGGCAAAGGCTTCAGAACATATGGGGTAGGTCCTCCAAAAAGAATAGCCACAGTGTCACCTACTTCCATAGTAGGAGGGCCTATTCCAATAAAGCCTTTGTTTGTAATAAAGAATTTTCGATGTTCTGCAGCATCTAAAAAGCATTCCACAAAATCTCGTCCGTCCCCTATATCTTTTCCAATTGCTTTAAACATCTTTAGACAAGACGCTATCAGGGCCGGCGAACCCTCAAAGAGCGTAGTAACAACAGTCGTCAACCACTCGTGCGTAGCCTCTGATTGGTAGAGTGGCTCTCCTTGGCTGGCTGAGGCACTGGCCTCAAAAGCAAAGTTCATCAGTCCAAGAGGTGTTTGGGCATCTTTCAAATATTCGTCTTGTAGAAATTCTACAAAGGCGCGCTGAGAAAATGCAAGAAAGCTGTCGAAATGTTTGTCCTGAAACAGCTTTCCTGGCCCGTCTCCGATCGTGTTTCTGCCACGAGAAGCCATCATAGACAGCAGCAGCGGCTTGATAGGGTTTAAGCCGTTCCTCTTTGCGAACACTTTTCGATGCTTTGAGATTAGCTGCATTGCTTTAGTGATTGCAAAGGCGCCGCTCTCTGCAGTGATGCTGGCACCGGCGTCCATCACTACATCGACCTGAAATCCTGATACGGCCAGAACCTTTGGGCCAGTATTGGCATTGTCGAGTGATACACCGAAACCTTTTGACGCATCGAACTTATGGTAGTATAGCCTACACGGAAGCTCGACTTCTGACTGTGTCCATCTAGGTACCCAAAACGGGTGTTCCGTCGTCTCCAGTCGTTCCACGCTGCAGTGGCTCAAAATCGCGAGGCTCTTTGATTGGTTAATGACCTGGAGCGCGAAGTCCCTGAATACCTCCGCTTCGGGTTTGGTATAGTCCGGGATGATGTTGTAACTTGGCTCGTCAACTAAACCTAACAACGCGTATATATGATCGCGTCCATCAGTAGCTTCGTGTCCCCTCGTCATGGCAACTAGGCCCAGCCAGCCTGATGGCCTCTCCTCAGGAGTAGTGAATGCCACATTAGTCCTCCCGAGAGCCAACGATGGGCTAGGGTCATGACCTTTCGGGTCTACTACATGCATACCATGCATAAATGCCCAGTTCCGCGCCTCAAGGAATGCCGGTCCGGGGATCGTTACATTCCCCCATAGCAGCTGGAATTGTGACGAAAATACGATTTCCTGAATGATCCAAATCCTTTTGATATATGGCAAGTGGAGCATGTCGTCAAATGCAGCCCAAACTGGTGAACTTCGAACCGGAAGACCGCGCTCCACTAAGTAGTCATCTCTAGGGAAGCCTTGATTGCCGTGATAGAATATCAGGCGTCTATTTCTCGCCATTTGGAAGATAACTTCAGCCACAGACTCTGGTTGTTCTGCGCCTTTCATACCAAGCCAAGCAGTAACCATTTTAGCATCGGCATAAATCTCCCTCATGATAGTGACCTGCTGACAGCGTTCATCGAGGTCGCTCTGGTTAATGCAGATCTGATCAATCCAGAAGAGACGGGGGCTACAAGATGAGCGGATATGTCTCAGCGCTGCGTCAAGGCTCTCGGTAATTGGGAAGTTTTGGCCGTTACATTGCATGCTTTCAGTCCGATGTGCAGATCCCCATACATAGCTCAGGGCTTCATATGGAGGTGCCTTGTCTCGCGAAAAGGTTGTGAGACGGCCTTTCAGGCTGTGATCTATATCTCCAGGCTCAAGTATCAATATCCGGAAGGATCCATTATCCGGCAAGGTATCATAGCAAAAACTCATGTTTGCTTAAAAAGAAGCGTATAAGGCAATTCAGTTTGAAGATGCTCTGTAGCCTGTGGTAACGCAAATTAAGTCAACAGTAAGGGAACCTGTAGGCTACTTCAAAACAATTCAATTACTTCCACAAGCTCTGGTTTTTGAATGGGTGCAAGTAGTAGTGGATTGCTGTTATTAGTAATTTTTCAGCTCCCCACTGTTTTCTCTTAGCATTCAGTCGTGTTATAATTGACTGGTGCAAGGTGGCATGCCTCACGGACCTTATTAGCTGTCATTGTCCTGTTTACCTTATTACCCCGCCCAGCGTAGCGCTCAAATTGGTTGAAAAGACGTCTTCATTGCAGTCCTATGTTCTCAGTGTCAATCCGACCGCACAAGCCACTAATAATCACGAGGAACCGTTTCAGAGCTCAGCAGTATTTACAGCAGCCCTAAATTATCATTCTCCTACGTACAGAGCTTTCTCCCGTAATTGAGCTTTTGCAAAGTCCGGAAACCAAGTTGTACTCAACTGCTGGACCTTTAAAAGAAAATACCCTTGAAGTAGCAGAGAAGCCAATACAATCGAGTAGCGAGCATGGAATGGTTTATATAGTCCAGTCTCCTGAGTTATCGTAGGCTGACGCTCAAGAGATGTGACAGCCTTACTTAGAAGTGGGAGCCCACTGACCACCTTAGCCGTTGCTGTCTACATCAGACTCGGCATTGTAATCATTGCTGTCGTTCAACGTGAAAGCGGCTTCATAGCCACGGGATCCATCGAAATCGACAGAAAGAACGTTTCCAAGCTCTCTTGGGTTAACAATGGTACCAGGCTGATAGTTGCCAAAGGCAATACAGTACTTTGGCTTTGAGTGAATCTCTGCAACGAGACCAGGCTTTGCCGGGTACGTTTGCACAGGAACGACTTCACCCCTGTCGGGAGCCATGGCACCGACGCCAAAGTATATGTTCTCTATCAAGTAACCACGTTAGGATACTGTTCTAGTCGTTTCATCTGTTTTAGACTCACCAGGGTTCGTGGGAGAGAACGTGTTATCTGTACCAACAATGAAAGCACCTGGGGCCGAAGCCGAGTGCTCTTCCTTTCCAAACCTGGGATATACACCTTCCTCGGCACTGAGGTTAAATCTCGATCCGCCTGGACCCAGACTGGCCCTCTGGTGGTCGGAAGTGTTTACCTTGACCATGCCTTCGTCGGTCCTGTCGGATGTGCCAAACAAGGCAAACAGGTCACTGGACACCGCGAACCTAACTTCACCGCCGCCCGGGATCCTCGTGGCTCGCTGATAGACGTTGGTGAAGACGTTGTCACTCGGGATATTGGCGGGCTTTGGCAGATCTTGGAAGAGTACAAAGCTCTGCGACTGCGAAGACTTGTTCCTGATTTTTATGGTATAGTTGGGCATGGTGAAGATTGAGAACGATAGGTAGGATATGTATGGAAAGGAAGAGGATGCTAATAATGATGCAAAGAACTGGTGAATTGGAAGACAAGGCCTTGCTGATGGAGAATTTCGAAGAACATGAGGATCATGAACGGTCTTATATACTCGCAACATACGGCTGCGACGCTATATGCCTCATTGCCTTTCCTTTTGGGCTTTTATGGGCATCTGTCCACCATCCGATCTCTACCATCAGCCGCATTAGCTAACACTAGTTTCTCTTTATGGTTTCGATAGTATCGCGTAGCCAGCCACATCTCTAATCTACCCCGCCATTGTATCAAATATGTCGGTTTGTTGAGCACTTTGGACGGATCTATCACCGTAAACCTAGAAAGTTCCATATCATATGTCATCTGAAGGTATGAAATAATACTATATACTGGATCATCCAGCCGCTGAATTTGTCATTAGCATAATTGGAATGGGTCATCCGTCTTGGGGAAACGAATCTGCGGGGTTGTGGGAGCTAATGATATGAAGCTAGCTTTGATCGATAGCTTAACGCTGCAAACCACGGGGCCTAGACCGATCGTTTGGCCAGCCATGTTGACAGAATACGAATTACTTAAAAACACAACTGGCAAGATAAGTTTCCGCCTTGAAAGACCGCAAGCTAATTGATTGTTTTCAATTCCATAGCTCATGCTAGCTTGCATTTGGTGGCTGCGACTTTATCGATGTTGGGTCGATATCAATCGCGCAAAAGACAACGTATGCCACAGCCCGACCATTGAGCGATCCTCTCAATGAGATCTGGACCTAGATACTACGACTCTGTTGAACTGTTGACTCTTCTTAGCGGTCAGAAATCGTCATTCTTTTATAGACTCTTACCCTATACCGCTTTCAGAATAGCCTGTGTGCTCCCACTTTTTTAGTAAGGTAGGTCAGTTGCAAAGGAATATGATAAAACAGCCCGTTATTCTTCTTTTTATCTGTGCCATCTTATCTAATGAGCTGAATGTATAAAAATGATGCGGGTCTGTGGCTGTCCTTTCAATCTCCCAGTTCTGCTTCCGCGACGAATAAACCCACATAAACGATCCTGCCATCTTTCCAAACCATTGCAGCGCACGCTTTTGCGCGATCTAGTGGACCGCTTGCGTTAAACAGCCCTGCCCCATAACCAGACACCCAGTGGTGTATATGGTCCAGGTAAGGCATCCTGTGCCCATGCATATAGCTGGACGATACTGCGAAGGCAGATGATCAAGGTCACCACTGCGACTGCCACCGTCAATCCTAGTAAGCCGCTTCTCGCATACATCATGTCATTTATCGGGGGTTGTGTCGTATTGGAGCGAATCTCAACGTGTGTTGCGATAGAAAGGCCCAATATCGCTAGGTCAAATGCCAATAGCAGACCCATTAGCTTGGGGCGAAATGGATCGCGTTTGTAGCATGATACGGCAGATACGCTAGTTGTGATGAACGTGATGATGGGGCAAGGAATTATCTGTAACACATCAAATTAGCGAGTGGAAAGGTGGTGGAGTAGTGGGTAAGAACCATTTTCTGTGACATGCGGAAGTCATTTCCTTCTCGGCGGACCAAATTGGAGGCAAGTATAATGGCCGCTATACTCATCGCAAAGGTCAAGACACGGTTGGTAAAGTTCCCCGTCAACAGCTGTCGCAAGCGTCGAGGGGGGGCGACATCACGATTCAGTTCTGTTTCATTTCCTGTCTGAGGCTCAGGAAATGGCTGCGATGGCGGTAGTCTCGTTTGATAGTCCATCGTACTCGGGCGGCTGTTGGACATAACCTTCTCGGTCAGCCTGTGGCTTTCCTTTCATCGCGTTCATATCGTTCGAATATGATGTGGTTGGAAAATTCGCTCCTATGTGACAAATACGTGCTCGGATAGAACAGACACTCGTAGCAGATATCCGACTAAAGGATTCCTTTATAGATATGTCCATCCCATAGGATTCGCGCTGTGACAGTCAAAGGATCCTCGCTAAGAGGAGATTAATTAGCATGACATTACAGTGACATGATACAGCTCGCCCGGGCCAATTGCGGTCAACCAAAGAGGTGGAAACGAATATATACATGCCGAATTAGAGACAGTCGCGACGAGAGCCGAGATGGTAGATAACAAGAGCCCTGATCAAATGTGGACTTGTTGCTTCAGCGTTGCGGTGCTAGGAATCCTATCTCCTTGGCGATTCCACTTAAGTTTCTAGTAGATCACACGCGGTCATGCCCCCTCTTGTGTAGAAACGGTCTAGTATGCGGCGGAAGGAAGCAAACCAGGCGTCGGGGAGAGCTCTTGAGTACTGGGGGAGCTGCTCCGACGCAGAAGATTGGTACCCTGACCAGCCTCAAAATGGTCATCACACATTCCCTCATAGATCCAAGAGAAATAAACCTGCCCAACCTGGTCAATGTCTATAAGCACATTACTCCATAGGGTCGGGAATAGGCACAGCTTTGCCACGCGTAAGAGAAACTCCGTCAAGGTAGAATGGGGGCTGGATGCCTTGGTTCTGCGCGATAGTGATACAAAGTTCAGTAGAATCAATGCTTGGGACGGTATACGAGAAGGTGTAGGTATCCTTGTTGTAGGCATTATACTTGACAACGCCCTAATCACCAGAGTTGAACACACCTTCAATGGATAGTTCGGCGGGATTGACATTGTCATCGTAGCTATCTTTGTTTGAGTCGTATGATTTGACCCAATTCTGAAGCACCTACGCGTTGAAAGTGTACTCGAAGCCCACCTTGACTTCGACCCGATTGAAGGAATTGGTCAAGTTTCCGGGCAATTGCCTATTAGACATTAACAGCATTAGTAGTATACAACTACACCATTCGCCCGTATTTGATGATTGATTGAAACGGTTGTTGTAACTAGACTATATAACTTTGATGATCTTTGTTATTCACATATGTACTATGACCAAGGCATTAAGCATACTATAAGGGTAGTTGTATAAAGGAATGCAAACAATGAAAGTTGAATAAATAGGAGAAATTTCATAGAAACTGTAATGAAGCCATAGAGATTATGAAAATGACGAATTGAAATAATATCAATCACGCTTTAATGCCTCCACTTCAACCCTCGCCTCTTTTGCAATCTCCTGATCACTCTCAAGATCTTTAATATGCCTGTTTAATTGCACTCTTCGCTGACCTGCCGTTTTGTCCTCTTTCGTCATGTCGCTGACTTCCTGTTTTGGAAGGCTGAGAACGTATTCAGTCGTCATCTTACTCAAAGGGCCATTCTTGTCCATAACAAAACCCTCCACTATGGTTTGAGTGACATGGCTGATGAATGACTCGAGAAAAATCTGTACCGAATCAGCAAATGTGCTCTTTAATCATGATCAGATCTGGCTCTTACCCCATAGTATACTTTGATAACATCGTGTATATCGTACACCATTCTGTCCTGGTTTGAATGGTTCATGTTCTTCCACATGTTATACAAGGTATGGCCTGAGACAAGACTTTCGGGCTCTTCACCACCGACCCCAAGATAGAAAGCTCTGGCGTATCTCAACATCCGCCAAGCTTCAAGCTTGTCCTTGAACTCCTTGTTAGTGGTTTGAAGGAGCATCTTTTGGGTTTCTTGTTCGCAGTATTTGTCCAGCTCTTGTTGGGCTCTGTTCAGTGTCTCACAAAACATTGAATGGAGACGGGCTTTAAGCTCATGATGCAAAGTCTTCGTGCCTCCAGAGTCCGGGCAAACAAAACGTAGAATCTCTTCGTAGCTTGACTTCATTGCATCTTTGACTCTAGCCAAGTGTTCTTGTGCTATGGAGCCCCACTTGGATACTTGAGCTCGATAGATGACAGGATAAATGTCCGAGTTGACTACGCCAGGTGGTTGGGATGCGCCGAACCTGCGAAGTTTGCTGGCCACTGTATCCTTGAACTTTTCAACAGGCTCAACATGTCCATGGGCTTCGAATGCTGGGATCTGTTTCAGCGCCTCTGTGTGATCCTCCAGCTGAGGGGCTGGATACAAGATCTGCTGTGCTGTTTTCGACTGCTCCTGTTTATTGTCGACGAAACGTCCATATTCGTAACAAACGGCTAGCGGGTCAACGCCCTCATCATCAAACTTCCAGAACCCACCAACCCATCTCATGACATCGTCAAATTGGTTGTTGAGGTCACTTAGCTCTTGTCTCAGGTCCATGGCGTCAGACTCAAGTGATCCTGGGCGTGTAAGAGCCTCTGAGCACTTGGAAGAGTACTGGCGTACGAAACGGTTGAGATACTCTTGTTGCTGGCTGTCACTCAGTCGGGGTTCGCCCATTTCTTTGAGCCTGGCACGTTCCTCTTCTAGTCTGGCACTGATGTCGTTCTCGAGTCTTGGAAATGCCTTCTCGATTTCGCAAGTAAGAATCTCCCCTAGATGATCTTTGAGTTTCTTGCTTCCTCTCCGCTCGCTGTGTATCTGAGACCAAGGCTTGCGGTTGAAGAATTTATCTTCATTGACTAGTGAGTCGGATGTCTTGTTACAGACCACAAACATGCCATCCATGAAGATCGAGTCGCCGTTATCAATATCACTTTTTGCTGAAGTCACCTGACCAATGTTAGCATCTATGCTGCCCGAGTTCGAGGATCGACTGACTGCTCGTTCAGCCTCTTCGCGATCCGCTTTGTCACACTTTGTGAAAACGCCAACCAATCGCTGCTTTTCTGATATATGTTCCTTGCAAATCTGATACGCCCGTTGGTTTCCCAGATCAGAAGTTGCGGGTATTGTGCATCTAATTTATTATTAGTCTTTGAATCTAACTGAGGAATGTGCATTGAAGTTAAGAAACGTACATGATTGTGTTTTCGGGTCGTGAGATGTATTCCTTAGCTAGTTCCTGTGTCCCAAGAGGCTCTGGTTGATTGACACCATATTCTGAGGATATGAGTCCTGGGAGATCCAGGATGTTGAAAGGAGATCTGTTAGGCCCTTCAAGTTCAACTCTAACAATGTCTGGAACGAAGTTTTTAGCCCCTATGCCTTGACCTTTTCTGATGCCAATTTTATTCTCAGAGAGCTGCATCCTTTAGTCAACATGTTATGTATCCAAGTCAATAGCAAGCACTCACATCCTTGAGCGCAGCCTCGAACACGTCCATGGTCAAGATATCACCCTCTAGGCGGTAATCGTCTGCAGCAGCATCAGCTCGTTGTAAGCCGTTAACATCCCGTGGTGCGCGCTCTAAGGAGATCCGGAATCGCTCCCTACTACCCTGTGAACTAGGGCTACGGCGCGAAATGACACGAATTGGAAAGCGTGTGCCGATCCCAGCCATAACGGGGAATGAGATGTCAGTCAATGTTCTGAGCAGCGATGATTTCCCAGAAGATTGTTCCCCTACGACGACGAGCTGGGAATTGTCAGCTTGCAACTCACTAAAATGGCATGATAGTCTAGACATACCTGTGGAATGGCCAAGTACTTGTGGGAGCCACAAGCCTGAAGCCTGTCAATGGCATTGAACAGGATTTGTCGTTTCTCGTTATCGAACGGATCATCAACAACCATTGAGGATTCGGCGGGCTTATCTCCGTCAGTAGTTGATGAACTTCGAGGGGTAACATTAGCCGCTTCTTGGGATGGACTTGCGTCTTGCAAAGCAGAAGAATCAGCAGACGTGGAGCCACTGTCTTCCTGCCGAGTGTGGTGGTCGTTACCAACAAAAGTGTCGCCTGTTTCAGAAGACATGGTGTTCTTGTTAATGGTCTGGAATGAATTTGAGGAAGGGATGTTGTTGAAAGATCTTTGAGATTGGGAAGTCCGTTCAGTGAGGGCTTCGGTTCCAGATAACGTACTCTGTCAGCAAAAGTTGGAAATGCGAAACAGGGAACAATACGAAGACATTGTCCTTTATATACAAGTTGGAAATCAACAAACGGCAGTTCTCCCGAATTTCCGGAGCTAATAAGTATGAGGAATGATGCCCGTTGGTGCAGGTTGTTTTGTTGTTGGCTCATGGGTATTTTGCAGTAACTCTCAACTAAAAGGGGGAGAGAAGAAGGGCGGGCACAAATGGGTCTCGTACTGACAGGCTTTCTCAGCTGTTGGTCGTTAGCTTGCATCATTAGTTGCTTCAGAAAGAGGCATTGCGAAAGCTGGCCCGCTGCACAGGAGATTATGATGCAACTCGGTGTTGGCTGAACACCCTGCAGCTGCATTTCAGCGTTCCTAATCCAGTAACGTTCATCCCTGTCAACAAGGATCACGGAAGCATCCGCGGGCACCCGCGGGCACCCGCGCCTGAGATAAAAGTTCCGCATGGGCAATCCTGAAATGAGCGATGATCCGTCTACTTCACATAACAGAATGACTCGATGGCCTTGTACAAGCTGATCCTGGATGATGTTTTCCTTTGTTGAAGTGTGCCCTATCTTCATACATGTTTTTTTATTCATCAAGTTGGAGCTACCCTTGCCGAGATGATGCCGTAAATCTATCAGTGGAGAAATGATTGGCCATCGGAATTTACGATGTTCGTATTTCTTATCAACTAAATGTTCAATATAATGATTTGACGAAGAAAGACTTATGGCAGCAAAAATATAGTTGAAAATCACCAAGTTTAAATTCAACGCAACGGTCAGCCTTAATTCATCCCCCACAAGCCTACATAAGACGGTATGATCAGGGACTGTAAGAAGCATTTATAATTTAGCATATACAACAAGGGGACAGCTGTTGGAATATTGCTATGATCATTGGAATAATTGATAAGTTTAACCAGGTCGTTGAAGACAACTGCTCCAGATTGAAACTACACTATGTTGTTTATATCAATATTTATCTGTTTAAGTTTCCATGGTAAATAGAGACTCGAGTAGGGGAGCTTGAACTTTGGATTAAACAAATCCCGCTGAACTCCACCTTCATCGCGATGTACATACGATCCATCCGGAAACGGGTTTTCTCCCTTCCCATATAGATACGAATATATGGTATCTTTCACCTCAACATACATTCCATACCCAATATTACGGGTGTCATCAGGCGTGACTGCCATGCGTACGTCTGGTCTCTCGCCTGGAGACCGTGACTGCCAGTTGAGCACGTCACGGATATCCCGGACTAGATCGCTGTATCCATGGGGAGATTTGAACGCCAGGTGGCTAAGCTCAAGCGATCTCATAGATGGTGGCAGACTTGCCAAAAGTCCGATTACATCATTTGGATCCACAAGCATATTGGAGATACCAAAGTGTCGAAGTCGTGGCCATTGGTCCACAGGGAGTATATCCCGCAATGGACAGACACACCAATCCTCTTCGTCTTCAAACGTAAGCAACTCCGGAACACCATTCTCAATGTATGTAGTCGCGCGCAAGCTCAGATACTCAAGATCCTTTGCTTGTGCTAAAGCATCATGTAACAGTCCCGACTTGTAAGAGTAACATTCCTGGTCTTCAAGCACAAAGCCTGTAAACAAGTGAAGCTCAAGGTGTCGAAAACCAGGGCGTTTCAATAACGTGACGAGATCTTCATACTCGGGGGACCACTGATCGAAGATTCGAGCATTCAACCCGGACTCGATCTCGTGTCCTCCAACAACAAGCTCTGTGACGCCATGATCCTCATACTCTGCTAGGGCTCGAATAACCAGCCGAAAGCCCCGCCATTTAGCTCGATATTCTTCAGCCGTGCATTCAGTACCGTAGATCATCTGGTAGGGTCTATCATCGCCATCAGAGACCCACGGCAGCACGTCGATCTTCAGGTCATCATCGAAGTAGGGCCATGCTTTGGGCAACGGGTAGTCGAATCCGGCTGGAAATGCACGGATCATGGGTGTTCTGTATAGCGTCCTCCGATGCGTCCCATGAGTTGCAGGTGTGATCGTTACTCGTTTCAGAGACGTAAACTGCCTGAGTCCATATTTAAAAGCTTCGAGATCGAGGTTCGAAGCGAGAACCTGTTGTTGGTCGTCCAGTAGTGGCCTGTAATATGCCCATGACTCCTTGATACCGAGATTGCCTTCAGGACAGACATAGTCGCCCCACTCATTATAATCCGATCGACCCTTTGTGAACCAGAGAGGAACTCCATTCGGCGTTTTCCTGTTCACTTCCCACTCTTTCACGCTCCGTTGGTGCGCTAGTTCGAATCCAGTAGGCAGGCGCGCATCATCCCAAATGATTTCGGTCACTTGATGGCGATAGGTCTCGTGGTTGGCGATTGCGTTGAACACTTGAATGTTGAGAGAATTAGCCGAGATGAAGACGCGGTCAAAGTGCAGAGGAAGGGCCTTCGCTAATGAAGAGCATGTGGCACGAAGATTCTTGATATTGTCAGGCTTCAAAAAGACGAAGATGGCATCTTGAAGTTCGCGGGGTAGCTGTGGCAGGTAAGATACAACTGAAGAAGCCATTTTTAGTTTGTTTAATATTTGAGAAATGCACGTGAAAAACAAAATGGCGTTCTAGTGTCTATTATAGTGTGACGAGTGGAGCAAAGTAATGGATCAAGATTAGTCATAGGTTTTACCTGTAGACTGCACTAGATTTAGTCTGTGTGAGTTGAAAACCACACCGCTGATCGAGTGATATATTGGTTTTAGTAGAATAAGGTCTAGTGATAGATTAGTAGAAACCTTGATACCATCCATTATCTACTATCATCAGCCAAGTCTACCAGACTATATTATTTGCAATAGTAGCAGCCGTATTAACTTTCCAGCTTGCTAGCTACGGTATTAAGAGAAGAGATCTGCTACTGTGATAACATCAGTTGATTCTATGTTGTAGTGAAGTATTCAAGCCATGGCGCAGAGAGAATACAGTATCAAGGAGCCAGGTTAACCCAAGCTTTTGAATCCACCAAAGCGGAGCTATGCCAGTTCCACACCACACCTCCTTTGGTGGATTGATCCTTGCGACTCTCTCAACAACATATTCAGCATATTCTCCTGGAGTCTGCGGAACATATCCTGATCCCCGATCCCATCCTGCGGCAATCTTATCTGAAATTGGTTTATACAGCGAATCATCAGGGAAGGTCATGCTCTCTGAGTACATGGGCGTTGCTACAGCACCAGTCATCACATACACAACATGACATCCAAAGGGTTGCAGCTCAAGACGTAAGGTTTTGGAATACATCTCCACGGCGGCTTTGGTGGCATTATAGGTGGAATTTGTAGGTACTGGTACGCGGCTGGCGCCACTGCCAGTGATAGCGATTGTTCCTCTGGCGGCAATCAGGAGCTTTGAAAAAGCCCTTGTAAGTGCCATGACCGCAATGACATTTGTCTCAAACATCCGGACATCGTCGCTGCGAAGATAGGCCTGCTCTTCGACCGCCTTCTTTTCATCTGCATCATAGTCGATAGCCATATTGGTGGATCGTGCGCCGGCATTGTGGTATAGGCAATCCAGTCTGCCTCCTTGCTCAGTAGAGATTTGGTCTCGAGCGGCAAGGATGCCCCTGGCGTCCATGATGTCAAGTGGGAGAGGCTTGATGTTGGCTATGCCTTCCAAATTAGCCATCTTCGTGATGTTCCGAGCTACCGCGTAGACCGTCCATCCTCGTTTGGCGAATTCGAGGGCGAGGGCATTGCCAATCGTATTTTCCGAACAGCCAGTTACCAGGACGGACTTTCCCATTGCCTAGATCTTTAAGCCCAGGCGCGGGTACCTATAAGGCTAAAAAGGTAGATTCAGATGGTCCTGAGTTGCAAATGTTTCCTGATCTCGCATTAGTCTCAAGCAATTCCCTTAGCGTACGGTGGTTGGATGATGACTACTTACGGGTTTTTTTTAAAACGATTTTGTATATCGTTCGAATAAGCATTCTACAAGTTAAAAGTCCAAGTTCCATGGTGTCTTTTTATATTGTATTCCATCACCAGCGAGTAAACTGGGCGTGGATGAACCGAATCATCCGTCGGGGGGAATTAGTGTTCCCACTGCTACATACGTAGCAAGTACTAAGATACACTAGCCGTTTACCTCGGCTCAGCTCCTTTCAGTATTCTAGACAGCCACCAACTGAAGCCAACGAAGTTAAATAATGTGGGCTGATTTCATAACTCGTAAAGTTTTATCTGCGGACTTAGATATGGAACGGAGGTACGGGTAAACGTTATAGCCCGGCGGGAGAACTAGCCAATAGCGGAGACCCGCTAATCTAGCAGTCTACCTTAACTTGAAAGACATCAATACTGTCTCTTTTGCCTAACCAAGTATATGTGTGAAATGCAGCACTTCCTCACCATAAAACACCCCCAACTGTCTCACACTAAATACCTTCCAAGGAAACGCAGAAGCAGTTTCATCAAGGTTGTTTGATGGAAACCTGCAATAGACCTGGAGAGGATTCGTAGGGGCCGGGCAAAAGGTTTGCTAACCAGGCTTCCCCAAAAACAGAGCTACTCTGTAGAATATATGCCACGACGTTAGTCACTATTATGAGAGAGGCGTCAGCCTCTACGTCACACATTTCTTGAAATTGATTTCTATCTGTGGATCTACTCTGCGAAGAATTGCTTGTGAGTATTAAGAACAAGATCGGTTGCAGCTACAGATAGTACGATTGCTGCTTAACTCTATGAGGCTATATTCTATGTACAGCTACTTTAACTAAGCCTATAAAGGCTTAAAGACTTGAGTCAATTAGTCTAAATGTTAAAAATCTCCCCGCTTCAGCTCTATGACGGCACTCTACTAATCCATCTCTATCTTCTTTTCTTTACCTTTTCAGTTTTTTTCTCTCATTACTTATCATGGCCGACGGTGACACCATCGCCTACAATATCGCCGTTTTCATCAGCACCCTATTCCTCCTCGAGTTTGGCGCTGACAAATTCGTCGATCACACCGCCATCGTTGCCATCCGGACGGGGATTCCCGACACAGTGATTGCTCTGGTTACTGCTGGCGCAGAGTGGGAAGAGGTACCGCTGGATCCCCACCCGTTCACCTCTATCTAACCCATCATAGCTTGTTGTCGTTGTCGCATCACTTGCGCAGGGTAGACCCTCGCTGGCGGTAGGAAATATCGTCGGCTCGGCCATATCTAATATCCTCGGCGCCTTTTCACTCGGACTCTTGTTCCATCCCACGGCCTCGCAAATTGAGTTTGACAGGAGCTCTAAGATATACTCATTGTGCCTGCTTGTCATCACCACCTTTGTCGCTCCAATCATTTACTTTTCCCAGCGAATCGTCTGGTTGGTATGTGGCTCGATCCTGATTGCCTTTTTTGCCATCTACCTGATTTCCATAGGCTGGGCTATCAGTCGAGGAACCCTAGCCGCCCCCGAGGGCTCGGACAGCGATAGTAGTGACGACGAAAGCGACACATCATCGATAGGATCGGCTCCATCTGCCAGAAGTCCCCTTCTGCCTCGGCAGGAGGAGCGTGAGCCTGAGGATAGGAATGAACGGGACCAGCGAGCTGATGGCAGTCCTGAGACGTCCGACGTCACAAATGTTCGCAGCCGTGAAAGAAGACGGAGCCTAGGATATCACATCGGGTTTCTAGGCCTTGGCTTCTTAGCCATCTGCTTGTCAGGCTATGTTCTTTCTCACGCCGCCATCAACGTCACAGATGCTATTGGCATGTCCGATGAGCTATTCGGTATCGTCATTCTTGCCATTGCCACCACTCTGCCCGAGAAGTTTGTTGCCGTCCTAAGCGGGAATCGGGGACATGTAGGGATTCTTGTGGCTAACACCGTGGGCAGTAATGTGTTCCTTCTTTCACTCTGCCTAGGTATTGTAATGGTTGATACCGCTGGGAATTCTGATGGGGGCAATATTAAAGTCACTGAGCTTTGCACCCTCTGGGGCTCTACGCTAGCCCTTACAATAACAGTTTGGTATGGCGAAAGATTTGGTCGCTGGATGGGAGGAGTAATGTTGTTTGTTTATATTGTATTTATAATTTTGGAGTTTACAGTTATCCACCATGAGGAAGATTCGTTATAGCCGCCATAGCCAAATTTAAGGAAATGTTAAACAAAGTAGGACTGTCTTTGAATGAGCCCTCTAACGAGTAATCAATTTCTAAACGGTAAACGTTTTACAGGATCTGCAGTAAACTTTCATGCCTTTCCCTTAACCTCTTGACTTCAGTCTCGAAATGTCTAATCTTGCTGTCTCTTGCTTCATCACGAACCACCAGTGATCTCTGGAACAGAATATCCAGATCTGCACTGATAGTAGCAAGAATACCACGAAGCTGACTTTTCAATGTTTGCGAAGTGGTTTGGATCAACTTGTTCATGCTTTCAGACATTGAGATCCCCATTTTTGGGAAGATGACGCCCTGGTCGATATGGCCTTGGACGATTGATCTTTGACGAGCGGCTTTACCGGTTCCTACCAGAGTGGTTAGTTGTATAGTCCTGACTTGGGAAGGGGATATGTACCGTATTGGCTAGCGGCGGACCGATAGATTGGAATCATGTCTTGAAGGATGTAGGAGTTGTAATTTGTTTCGGACGCGTATCTGCGTATAGCCCTTCTAGATGATCAGCGTGCGGCAAACAATAAAGGGAAGGCGTTTGATCGTACCTGACTTCGTTCTGGAATTTTCTTTGTTCTCGACTCATCCTGTACTCAATATTTCCTATCTGAACAGTGACGCTTTGGACGATGGGATCGGCAAGTCGTCGTGGAAGCGAATCTATCACGGTCAGCAACGCACCCAAAAAGAGGATGATAACAACTCACCCTGTAAGCTAGACTTGAGCGACTCGAGACGTTTCTTTATCGCTTCGAGAAGCTGGGTGAAAACGTCGGATACTTCTTCTTCCACGAGGTCCCATTGACATTCTAGCTCCATCCGCATCTTCCAGATGATCTTGGAATTCCAATTTTCATGCCCGCGTTTGAGTGTTTGGTGGTCGCCATTGTTCAGGCACCAGGCGTTGTACTGAGCTGTAAAGTCGTTAAAATTGCGGGTTGGAGACTAAGTGGGGGTCTTACTCCAGTGCCACTAGTTAGGATGATTAGTTGATATTTTGTATCAGGTAAATTTGGAGACTTACACTTGTCCACTCACGGCCTTCTTTGCTTGCTGCCTGATCCCAGTGCTGGTCTCTCTGACCTTGAGTAAAGAGAATTAGCGATTGACTTTCCTCTCTGTGGGGTCTTCCCGTACCGAAGAAAACCATAATCTGTTCCCGGAAGCACGTAGTGAAGTCTTCCTCGAGGGTGTCTACTAGGTTCGGTACCTGCGATTCATGAGCACTTCAACCGGAGAACTGTGACTGGATCTTACCTCATCAATGAGCCCCTTGGCCTTTGTACGTATCGAGTCGTCTAGCTTCTCCTTCTCCTGCTTCTGAAGAGAGCTATCCGCCCACAGATTCAGAGTATTGAGCATCGCGGACAACCTGGACTTCAAGAAATGCTTCGCTTCGTTCAACTGCGCATCTGCAGTGACAGTATGACAGAAGCGACGCAAGTCCGGTACCCCACTAGCCTCAACGAACTTGGCATTTCCCTTTGGGCAGTATTTCTCGTACCACTTGTTAGATACGCAGAAGACGTCTAAGCTTCGTCCATGCATTTCAGAAGAGTAGACGCTCTGTAGGTTCTGCTTGACATGATCGTTACGCGCCTGCACAAGAAGAAGCTCTTGCCTAGGAAAGTGTTAGATTGGGCGGGGACAATATGAAGGTGGGACTTACTGCTTCTTTGCAGTTTTCTTCCTGTCTCTGTCACCGGAAGACTTTGCCGCCTCAATCTCGTTATCAAGATTTGCCATGGTCTCGGCAGAGATATTCTTGCCTGGACCACAGAACTCGGTTCTCGCATTGCGAAGGTTAATTTCCTAAATCGCGGCATTAGGAAACATTCCACCACGAAAGAAACATATTGGCATACCTCGGACTTCGTACACACAACCGCAACATTCAATCTCTGCGTGCCAGATTGTTCCCATTCCATCGGCATGTGACGAGACAGAACATAAAACAACGAAGACTTCAGCGACTGGTCGGTTATAGCGCGAGAGATCTTGGCTACAATCATGATTGTATCGCACTTGATAAGATAATCCTGAGTCGCTCTGACCCTGGCCAGGTTCGTGTCTTGGAGACCTGTAGGAAAGTCGTGTGTCAGTGGTAAGGTGCAAAGACGTGGTCCAGTCGTACTTACCGGGTAGATCGGCGAGGACAACACCGGTCTTGAGAACTGGCGAATCGAGATACACGCTAGAACATCAGTGGACTAGACGCGACTCGTAAAAGACGAGGCGGCTTACCGTATAATCTTGGTGAATGGCCAAAACTTGTCTTGCATAAAAAGCTTTGTCTTCTCGACACATTCATCAGCCGTTTGTGCCGTAGACGTCCAAAGTCCGTCTCCACCACCCGTCGGCCACTCGATCTCACCAGCCCACTGAACCAACTGGCCCGTGATCCTCTCCAGAGCGCCATCAGACATATCCTGTGCGAAGCTCTGAGTAAATTGTCTCTTGTGCTTGAATGCAGCAGACAGAGCAGACCAAGCCTGTTCGGACTCCCTCATAAAACGATTGTAGTCCTGCTCGGAGGTCTCTTCAGACTCGACGGAGGGGAGGAATAGCTGTCTATAACTCCAGAGAAGCTCCTTTACCAGATCCCGGATTTCGGAGGTGGAGAGATACTCCACTTCGATGGTGATGGGGGCGGTGTCTCGGTGTCTCTTTTGACGATATTCTGTGACGACTGAGGTACAGGCTGATCCGATATCGCTCGTTTGTGCAACACCAGGAAAATGCAGAAGCGAGTTAATCAAACTACTCTTTCCTTCGCCCGAATCACCCAGAACAGCGATTGTGCGCGTATCAGTACCTCGGAAACGTCTCAAAGCCATTGCTTCAGCCAGCAACTTGACTAGTTTGTTATCGCCGACGGAAGTTCTCAACGTCTGAATAGCCCTTGCAGCCTCTTGAGCGATCTCAGGGCCTTTTTTCAGTGCATCTTGGAAGGTTGCCGAGAAGAGGGGATGAGGTGGTGCTGCCTCTGCTGCCGCATCGTATGGACTTGCAAGAGCTGGAGGGTCAGGAGTCGGCGATGCTGCAAAGTCCGAGTTCGGCGTCGAAGAGAATATGGATGGAGACCGAGAATTACTGTTGGGTGTAGATGGAGATAGCAGTGAGGATACAGGTGCCGCGAGATGATTGTCTACTTTTGGACGAGGGGTTTGTGCAGGAGAGGTAGGAAAGAATGCGATCGGTGCTTGCAATTGAGTATCCTGTGGCTCTGGTTTTGTCCGTGGAAGCACAGGTCCAGGCGCAAAGAACGTGATCCACTCAGCCTGACCCGTGCTGCCAGCAGGAGTTTGGGAACCAGTGCCGACTGGAAAGATGTTACCGGAGCTGGTGGTTCCCGCCGTGGGATTGGTGTATCTTGTTTTGTTCAATGGCGCGATTTTTCTCTGGGGGCTACTGCGTTGTTGTGGTGAGTCTCCCAATGATAAGCCCTGGAAGAGGTTAATTGGTGGTTTTGGTGCTTCATTCACCATGGCGTGACCAAGTAAAATGGGTAATTGAGTTGGTTTTTGTTATACTGAGGAGGGTAAGATGGATGGAACGAGCATGAGGGGCATCGCGGGGTGATGAACAGCTCGCGTTTTGTCGCTCACATCAGGCTACATCTGTTGGTTGTGGTTTTTATGCATGTTGGTTCGACATCAGCTACAGGGGAGGCCACCGCAAGTTTCAGGACATGCACATGACAACTTAGCCCTGATAAGGAGCCGCTATCATGACCAGATGAAAGAGAAACGGCTTATCTAAATTTCCTTGACGTGATATCGAAGTTCTTGGCCGAGCGGACCGTCAGCCTACCCTGTATGATGTGATATCAAGCCCTCAGACTTTCTTCCACAAATAAAGTGACCTACAAATCGAATAACTAATATCGAGATGAGATTGTTCAATTGCATACCAGACAACTAGCAGTCAAATAGCTCTCACGGAGCCAACTCATTACGACCCCCAACCTGGAGGATGGATGATTGCGACAGGCTGCGCGCTTTGACATTTTACACTTTCGACAACCTTCACCCGACATATTCGACCAACAATAGCTCTATTTATAACGTGTTGGAAATGGAATACGTTAACATTGACAGACTATCGAATCACGTTTGCTCAAGCGACCATTTTTGCAACCGTCTAGGACGCCGATAGGCTGGCTCAAGGATGCAGGCCGCCGAACGCGTAACCTAGAGGCAAGCGACGTTTCATGATCGCCCTGGGATGAACTTGTCCAATCACGTCATTTCTCATGTCTTCAGCGGGTCGTTCGGATAAGTCCAGCCGCCGTCAACGCCATGAAGACTGGCGCTTGCTGGGCGTTTAACCATTCTCGTGGGTCGCCGCGGAGGCTTTCACACCCGGCGCTTAAAGATATTGTTAGGTCTTCGTGACATAAAGACCTGCCCATTAGCGATTATTAAATATCAAAAGAATTCAATTAGCTTTTCATGTTATTGATCTCATCTATCGGTTTACATTTCCTCCAAGCATAATTTACAACATCCACTCTTCACTCACCGATACCCACTATGCCTGATCCTCTTGACTACACGATTGGCTGGATCTGTGCCATCCCGAGAGAATACACAGCTGCACAAGCCTGCCTGGACGAAAAGCACTCAATCCCACAATCCATCTCTGAGCAGGACCCCAATACCTATACATTAGGTAGAATAGGAAACCACAACATCGCTATCGTTGTTCTTCCCCAGCAAGATTACGGCCTCTGTAGCGCAGCCACTGTCGTCTCAGATATGTGCTTCAGCTTCCCCAACATTACAATGGGATTGATGGTCGGTATTGGAGGCGGTGTTCCCAGTCGGGAGCAGGATGTTCGTCTTGGAGACGTTGTCGTGAGCACGCCAGGACATCGACACGGAGGCGTAATCCATTATAATCTAAGATCGGCGCTGGAAGACCCAGAGCTCACCATTGTTGAACATCTCAATGCACCTCCGCCAGCGCTGCTTCAAGCGATGGTAGGATTGAAAACTGAATACCGCCTTGAAAAAAGGTCATTGGAGCATTCCATTGATGCAGTTCTTGACAAGTACCCAGAACTACGAGAAGACAACCACCGACCAGAAAGTAGCTCAGACCGATTGTATCATTCTGACTACATGCACGCGGGCGACAATACCACTCCATGCACCCAAGCCTGCACCGATACATCACAAATGATTGCACGACCCGAGCGAAACAGCCCGTCTATCCACTATGGCATCATTGCGTCTGACAACATTCTTTGCAAAGATTCCAGGATCCGCGATAAGCTCGCGGAAAACGGGGTTCTTTGTATAGAGATGGAGGCGGCAGGGCTGATGAACCACTTCCCTTGCGTGGTGATTCGCGGTATTGCTGATTATGCGGATATGCACAAGAATGACGGGTGGCATGGATATGCGGCTTTGGCAGCTGCGGCGTACGCAAAGGAGCTATTGAGACATGTGCCTTCAAAGATGTCGAGTCGCAAGGGGATTGTTGATAGTATTTGCAGTTATGTTTCATTCCGAGATGCAAAACAGCAAAGCTTGATGGTAATATTTGCAGTTATTTTTCATGTGGTCTTGCTTAGAATATTTTATTAGGGACTGCTAATGGTCCAATTGTCTGTTTGTGCCCCGCTGGAAAATAGCGATATGCTGGAATTACGTTAAATTGTCGTCAAAACTCGATGTCAATAAATGGAGCCATGATGACGGTCGGCATGACGTCAACCATCGTCAGAAGGCTTTTCACAACAACATCCACATAATCTCAACTTCACATCAACACCTCACAACCCATTGTTTCCAAATCACATACTTCCAAGATGGTCATTCAATATCAAGGGGCGCAGATCCCCATCTCCTTCGCGTCATGCAGCATCCCAATGAAAATCAAAGCCAGTCTCCCCGACAAGCTCAACGCCATTCGCCAAGCCGGCTTCGACGGAATTGAGCTCTCCATGCCCGACATCATCAGCTATGGGGAACTTCTCAGGGGATCTCAGCCCAAGGAGGACGATTATGATACTCTTGCCGATGTCGGAAAGCAGATTAAATCATTAACGGATGAGCTTGGATTGAAAATTATGATGTTGCAGCCTTTTGCCAATTTTGAGGGCTGGAAGAAGGGAACACACGATAAAGAGCGGCAACAAGCTTTCGATAAAGCGAGAGGATGGATGAAGATTATGGATGCTGCTGGTATCACGTTGCTTCAGGTACCTACTCTCCCACACTTCATCCCTCACCAGACTAACGCATTTAAGGTCGGCTCATCTGATTCAGAAGGCATTTCCTCTTCCTTCGACGATCTAGCCTCCGATCTCGCAGAACTAGCAGACCTGCTCGCCGAAAAGAGCTACAGCATTGCCTATGAAAACTGGTGCTGGGCCACCCACGCACCAACCTGGAAAGACGTCTGGCAAATCGTGCAAAAGACCAACAGACCCAACATCGGTCTTTGCCTCGATACTTTCCAAACAGCGGGCTACGAATGGGGCGATCCCACCACAAAGGACGGACTTACTATTTCTTCCAGCTCTGAAGACCGCCAAAAGCGCTGGGAAGAAAGTCTCAAAGAGCTAGCATCCACTATCCCCGCAGATAAGATTTATCTCCTTCAAATCTCCGACGCGTACAAAATGGATCCTCCCATTGAGGATGTCAAGGATGAGTCCGGTGCTAGACCTAGGGCGAGGTGGAGTCACGATTACAGGCCTTTGCCCTGTGATGGAGGGTACTTGCCGGTGCGGGATATGGTGGCTGCGGTCCTGAAGACTGGGTTCAGGAGTTGGCTGAGTGTGGAAGTTTTCGACGGGCTTGAGGGGGAGAATACCGATATGAATGAGTATACGAAGGAGGCTGTTGAGTCGGTTAAGAAGTTGATCAACTTGAGCGAGTAACCAGTCCATAGTTAGGAATAAAAATGTATAAAGTCATGGTCTCTGTCCATATTGTGTCTATGATGTTTCTCGATGCTCTTGAACAGTGCACAACACAGCATCTCTCGGCACTCAAGACACCTTGCTCGTAATAGCAGTATACTCAACCAACTCCTCCAAAGCACTCTCATGCTCCTTCTGAATAACCTCAGCATGCCTCTCTGACCTAGGCGTTATCGAGCACGGAAATGGTAACGGACTCGAGTTGAATCCCTCAGAGTACGCAAAACTGTCAATAGTCAATATCATCACCTCCAAATATGGTCGGCTGGACTTACATATCGACCTCAATGTCCTGACCTTTCTCATCCTTTCGAGGCTCGACGTCAAAACCCCAAAGAATACGCGCAATGTTAAGTGTCACAGACGCGCCACCAAGATGCATGCCTGGACAAATTCTTCGACCCCAGCCAAAGGCGCTGTGTCCCAGTGTACCTGGATAATCGCGTTCTTCCATAAAGCGCTCGGGTCTGAACTCATGTGGTTGGGGGAAATCGGCCTCGTTGAGATGAACTAGCACCGTCAGTAAACATCCCCAAACGGTGAACACGATACTTACGTGTCCATAGTGGAGCAATAATCGTGCTCCCCTTGGGAATAAACATTCCCTTGTATACATAATCCGCCGTACTAGCATGTGGCGTTCCGCCAAGCACAGCGACAGGTCGCCAGCGAAGAGTCTCAGAAGCAATAGCCCTAACATACTCAAGCTTAGGTAGATCATCAAACGTGGGCAGTCGATCGCTTCCGACCACACGATCTAGTTCTTCCCGAGCTTTGGGAATGAATTGAGGTCCGAACTTGACGCAGGCCAGAAGGAAGCTGGCTAGTGATCCCGCAGACTAGCATCGTCAGTATTGGCCAATCTTTGGCGGGGAGAGTGCTTACGGTTTCGACACCGGCGCCAAAAGGCGAACCGGCCGTGTAAGCAATTTCAAGATCTGTCATTCCAAGATTATGCTGCTCTTCAAGAAGATGCTTCGCAAAACAAGTCGGTGCGGTACCCTTTGCTACCTTCTCGCGCACTTCGTCCATGAGCTCAGTGTACAATTGGATATCCTTTTCGCGTTGCTGTAGAACTTGCTTCTTCCATGGCGCGAGAAAACTGGGGACGTATTTGAGAGCGGGATATCGTTCGACGGCGTATTTGCCAGGGATACTGATTTGTTAGTCATGGTAGTAATAGTAATGCAGATGGGGAACGTACTTGACCATCGTCAGACGCTCCATTGCCTCAGCATTGCGCTTCACAACAATGTCGCTTCTGACATCTTCGACTCTCCTTCCATAAGTGACGGTAACGATAACACTAGCAGCATATCTCTCCAGATGCACCCTATACCCCCTCGGATCCTTGAGCAACTGGAACATCAAAACCTTACTCTCAAGACTCTGAACAGGTCTATAGCTCTCACTTTGCCTCTGCATAAACCCACTATGTAAAAGCTTTCTCCAGCATCTCCAGTACGAATTGTACGGTGCCATAAGACCTCGCATACCACCCGAAAGAAGCTCACCGCCCATGATGAAGCGCGGTCGTGATGAAAACACCGCGCCGCGCTTTTCGAGAAGATCCCATGCTGCTTGGGCGGATCCGAGGATAATGGTTGGTGTGGGACCGAGTTGCAAGTAGACTACGTCGCCGTATTGCTGGGAGAGTGCTTGGAACCAGAGCCATGGTTTTTTTATACCTGTTTTTATGGTTTTGGGACCGGGTGGCAGGTGATGTCTGTGGGAGTAGAGTTTGAACTCTTGTTGGAGCTGAGAATGTCAGTTAAGGTTGAATGATGACAGGAGGGTGGACGTACTCTTGGGAAGTTGAGGACCAGGTATGCTAGACCGACCGCAACAGCGGCGTAGATGAGAATTTTGACAACCATCGTGTCGGATACAAAAGCATTGACCAGGCCTGGAAGAATGTGTCTGCTGTCACCCGGTAATAAACAATTCAACCTGTGCACTTCCAACTGCCACCTCCATTTGCCGAGGGAGAAAGCGACCCCCGCGTCATGAATCATACTAAAACCCCCCAATGATAGTCCAATGACTCTTCATAACAGTCTAAGGATTCTAAACGATGATCTAATGGCTCTCAGTAACGCTCTAAGACGTCTTGGCAGTTGTAACCGAGCTGCTTATTCCCACAACCCCGCATCCTAAACGGCAACGGGTAAGGTTAACGTTCCTTTGGCGCGGGGACCCCACGCTCGTTTAACATCCTTGTCTTCGGGGAAACACTTGCCCGAGGACAGATAAAGAGGATGCATGATACGACGGTTTTTTCTTTTCGTTTGTGTAAAGCACGGAAGACAAGATGAAGAGTGACGCTTGGCTGAGTAAGCCTTTCTTAACCTCCATTTTCCTAGGAATTGGAGGCTTTCTCTATGGCTTGTAAGTGACTCCCTACCATGAGTTTACCTGGTGCTGACGGGTAAGTGATTCGGGTATCATCACGCCCAGTTTAGCGCTGGGCACTTTCGTTACATATTTTGGCAATCCGCCTCCGCCCTTGAGAGGAGCCATTGTGTCTATGTACCAGGCAGGAGGTAACAACAAACATATGGTCCCTGGAGTCCGAATGCTAACAAGTTTTAGCATGGCTCGGTAGTGCGTCTGTGGGCATCACTAGTGACCGACTCGGTCGACGAAAAGCGATTGCTTTTGGATGTATTTGGGGTGTCATTGGTGGTGCTATCATGGCTGAAGCTGCGCATGTCGCTATGCGTACGTTACTATGATCTCAATTTGGTTCTTGACTGACAATATAGTGATCATCGGTCGCATGTTGGTTGGTTTTGCCGTTGGTACAATCACAGGTGTATCTCCAGTCTTCGGGGCAGAAATCGCCAAGACCCACGAACGTGCCAAAGTCACAGCCGTCAACCAAATGAGTAAGCCATTCCCACCATTTCAACACTTCTCATGCTAACTCTCCAGTGACCGCATGGGGCTTCTTCGTCGCTCTATGGATCGGTGTTGCAGAAGGTAAATGGGAGAATCCCAACCAATGGCGTCTCGGCTTCGCAATCCAAAGTATCCCCGCCCTGATCCTCGGCGTCGGTGTTTTGTTTCTTAGCGAATCACCACGCTGGCTATGTCTAAAAGGTCGACACGACGAAGCTGAGAAGGCTTTTCGAAACTATCACTTTGACGGTACCAACGAAGAATGGTGTGGTACAGAGTTCACGGTTATCCAGGTGAACATTTCTGAAGAGCAGCAAGCACAGGGTCGTCTTTCCTGGGGCGATCTTCTTAAGACTCCTTCGTTCAGAAAACGACTCTTTGTCGGTTCTTTCGTCTGGGCAGCTGCTATGTTATCCGGAATTTCATTCGTGCAATACTATCAGACTGCCATCTACGCAACGCTACAGTTCAACGAAGATCGTCAGCTTCTTGTCAGTGGACTTTACGGCTCAGTCGCGCCCGTCGCTTGCTTCGTCTCGTTATTCTTCGTGGATAAGATTGGGCGAAAGAAGATTCTGGTCATCAGTTCTTCGCTGCTTTCAGTATGCTACCTGATTATTACCACCCTGGCAGCTAAGTTCCCGGCTATTCCTGGTCAACCTACAAATGCTGCGGCGCAGAGAGGCTTGATTGCGTGTATCTTTGCTGTGTCGGCGAATTACTCTGCTCTTCTCGGCCCGATGACTTGGATCATTCCGTGAGTGCATTGTTCAAGGGCTGTTTGCATTGTGCTAATTGAGATAGTCCCGAGGTTTTCACAACTGAGCTCCGAGCCAAGGCGAACGCTCTTGTGCAAGTTGTTCACTACTCAATTAGTTTGATCATTACGCAATGTTCGCCCATTGCCCTAGCTGGAGTCGGTTGGAAATACTACGTAAGTTAGCTTCACCCCCGGCAGCCTTTCGTTCATTTTAACAAACCTTAGATCCTCTTCATCCACACAAATGCACTTTGCGCAATTATTTTCTTCTTCGTATATCCCGAAACCCGAGGTAAGTCCGCCCCACGACCATGATTTTGGCAAGACGGTGCTAACCTTGGTAGGCAAATCTCTGGAAGAAATTGACGAAATCTTTGGTGATGTCAAAATTGTGCATGAAGAAGATGTTAGATTCTCTGAGAAGGCTGATGTCGACGTGCTGGAAACACGTGATAGTCGCGTTGTGCAGCACTAAATACCCTGGAGAGGAGTCAGTGGTCCACTGAAACAAATCCAACTATTGGGGGTTTGCTACTGACACATCTGGACATGAGAAATAACTCAAACCATCCTATAAATGGTTCAGCTCGTTTAATCTAACAGTTTAAGGGAGATCTTAGTAACCATAGTCCGCTTTGATTACTTCTACCTAGTTCACTCATATGTAGTGTTATCTAGATACCCCCCAATAACATTATATCCCAAGGAATATACATATTGTCCGGTATCTTCCTAAGTTTGAAAACATGTTTGCCCGGCGTTAGAATACTGGTCGTTAGGAATAGATCCAAAGAACCAAAGTCGAGCTTGATCTGTGGGATGACTACCGAGATTTTGTTAACCTCTGGATGCATCCGATCAATCTTCAGGCAGAGCCGATCCCAAAGGCTTACATTATCCGCTTCAATGATTGTCGTGAATGTCGAGGGAAGGCTGTATTCGATTCCAAAACTCTCGTTGGAATTAGAAACCCACTTCCCCCTGCCCCAGGCCACGAGATGAAAGGTAGCTTTGCCTGTGGTCGTAAGTTTGACTACGGTGAATGTCCGAGAGCCATACGTTCGGTTTTCTGAACTTCTGAACTCAACGTTATTGACCTTGTATTTCAAGGATACGTCGTAGCGCTTTTCATCTCTATCGAGCAAGAAGATCACATCTGCACTGTCCATCTTGAAAGTGAAGTCATCAAGTTGATCATCGTTTACATGGTATCCTGGAACATGAACCACTTCTGGCGGCGGCCTGGCCTTGAAACACCAGCCAGCTAGCATTGTGTAAGCATGATTAGAATTTATGAGATTGCGAGCATACCTTGCTTGATGTTTGAAACAAGAGAGTTTTCATAAAGTCCAGATCCCCAATCATACCCTATATCAGTGTAACGCAGGCTTTCCAAGTTTCTCTTATAAACAGATTAGCTGATGATCCAGTTCAGAACCTGACACGGACATACATACCTTGATAAATGCTTCATAAAATGCTACTTTCGATACATAAACCACAGCATTGCCGGCATCACAGGGAATCGGTGAAATTGCTGTGCCATTAGGTTTGAACTCTAATGGGGCTTCTTCGGTATGGGGATCGCCCTCGAAGATTAATCCAGATATGGCAATCCACATTAGCAAGATGCCTTGCTTCGCCTTGTCTCCGCTTGTACCTGGGATAATAGAAATGTCGCTAGGGCCAGGAATAGTTGTCATCACCATTTTACTGGGCAGTAGACAATCCGACCGGGTACTATCAGGCTTCGAGGACACGGTAAGGATGTTGTACTGAAGGCCAAGTTCTGTGCCCTTTGAAGTCAGAGCCGTGCCAACTGAATGGAGTCCCCTAAAGATATTCCCAGCTGAATCAAGGATGACGACTTTAGGCTCATCCAAGTCAAGAACAATATTGTTGCTTGAAGCTTCATTGTCAGCGAATGACACTATAGTACCTGCCTTGCTTCTTTCAGCAGTGCCACTGGTGGTAACAAGTCGGGCTGAGCATTTCAAGACCAGACCGGAAGCAAGAGGGATTGCCTGGCCCTCTTTGACGTACTCGCCTTCCAATGCGAATTTCATGTCAATTTCCGCATTTGAGGTTGTGATTTGAAGTTTCGTAGCGCCAAGCTTCACTTTAAAGTGACGTTTCCTGCTTCCCCCGAGAAAGGACCTTGGACAATGGTGAGCGCAGTCGTACAAAAGAACTTCATTCATCGTACCTTCGTAGTCGGAGTCAAATGGAGGCACAATGCTCTGTTCGTCCTTCAGTTCAGCGTGTCGAGTGTCAAGCATGGCATTTTAAGCATCTTCCTTATAAGCGACGAGGACATGCCAGCCCTTTAATGCCGCATAGCCCGTGAGACTCGTTACTAGGTCGCTTGGAGTCTTTTCTGTGGAGTTGCTCATGTTGGTAGAGGGCACAAAAAATGACGATAGCAAGGAAGGGGGTTCGTTTGACTTTACTGTATAAGGTATGAAGAAGTGTTATATACTTGGATGAAAGCCAATCGCAGCATCACATAATACCTGATATAGCCTCCTTCATCGCTCCTTTGACTTCAAGTACCGTGGTCTGGATTTCCCACTGCAGTACACACTGTCGGTAGCTTGGTGGCGACTTCTTCCGAAAGACAACGGACACGCTCAGTATGGTCAGTATGAGTCGCTATCCGCGGTGAGTGGCTGGCTGAAACTGCCAACACAGCGCTGATCAGAATTGGTGAATTCCGTTGGGAAGCTAGCAGGGGTCTCTACGACACCACGGCCACCGTCTATGTGCCATGTCTCGGCCGTGTCTTATGTGGCAACCTATAGAGCTCGTATCGAACAAGGTCTCAGACCGTTGTTAGACATACTAGCAGGTGAGTTACAAAAGAACCGGGAATTAAGCAATTTCCTTATAACTACCTACAATATACTGTATTATACACCTTGCTTATAAGTATAATATACTATAATATAC
>JAPFSC010000311.1:0-11821 GCA_030777805.1 Fusarium sp. MBC 364 | reverse complement strand
CTCTTATCTTACTATATAGCTTCTTATAAATTAATAATATAATAATTAGCTTTACCTATAAAAAGAAGAAAGCTCTTATAAAGCTTAGTAATATAGTTAAAAAGCTAAAGACTCTATAGGCTAGCTATAGAGCTAGTATTGATATCTTAAAAAGTAATAAGGTATAGATTAGTTTAGCCTTAGTAATTTAGAACTATATTAATTAAAATAAGTTATAGATAAGTTATAAGGTATTTAGTAGAGAAGGTATTTAGTAAAGAAGGTATTATTAAAAACTTTATTAATTTAGGTTTATAGTATTAAAAGCTAGAAAGTTAAAAGATCTAGAAAAGGTTCTAGAAGAAAGAAGGAAAACTCTGTAATTTATAGATAGAAAAACCTCTGTATCCTAGAGATAGTTTAAAATTAATACAATTAAATTTAACACAATACTATAACGTTATTAACTAAGCCAGATCAGCGATAGCGTTAATTGATAGACAACTGAAAGAATCAGTAGATAAAACCGCTTTATCTGTTATATATAGAGAGAGCGTACTATATATATAGGGTAATCTGGTTATACTTTTAAGGCTAGGTAAAGCTAATAACCACGTTTATATAACGTTAGTCTAATAACGTATTTATTAGGTACATAGCTCTACTTACTTTAAATTAACAAGCTAGAATTATATTAATAAGCTTAGAAATAAAACTATACTTCATAGCTATCGTAGTAAAATAGATATTAGTAATGCAATATATCTTATTACAAAACTCCTAAGCACTTACTCTAAAAAGCCATCCTCACGTAGCTGCGCAATTCTGCTGTCGGATAGCGCAGGCTTTCCCTTGGCCTTCAGCTGTCTCTGGAGCTCCTCTTCCGTAACCCGGAGGACACCTGCACCAAGACCGTGATACGTACCATCTGGGAGCTCAATGAATGACTCGACGTCTGGACCTCCGATTTCCTCACACTCTTTGGCTTCCTATTTCGTTCCAGTGATATCCACGCCAATTGGAGGGCCACCAGAGCGGGCAGCGGCTGCCTGCTCCTCCGGGCTCAATAGCAGGGATGCTCGCTGAGCGGCCTCTGTATCCCGCCTGAGACTTTCCTCAGTCGCCTTGTTCTCTTTGCTTGCCATCTGAGTACGGCCAGCCTTATGGACGATAACCACTGATGAACTTTCCCCTTGCAGAGCAGCAGCGGTCATTCAAAGCGTTGAACGAACAGACGCTATATCCACAGATTGCGCCGCCTTGCTTTCGTCGGTATGCCGTCCACCACTCGTTTACTGTACTGTCGGCCCAGATACGGCGAGCGTGGCCGTGGTGACACTCGAAGCACTTCTCGTATTGCAAGGCACTGAAGGCTTGATAGTTCCCTCTACACTCGGCGGCGTATCAGAATCTGTCGCCCACGGCGAGGGTAAAAAGAAAAGAAAAAGGCAAAGATCATACCCTTACCTTGGAACAAGTTCGAGGCGGTTGGAAACTATAAATCGGTGCAAATGTAGCCGCAGCTATGATTCAATCCTCTTAGGAGTGTGACGTTGTATATCGACGGGTAGGTGTCCTGAGGCGTTTATGGTAGTGTGATGATGCAACTCGTGATAAAAGGTAAGATCACCTCTAATACACGAGTTTCATTTATATTTGTGGTTGAAGCGAAGTAGTTGACGTAGCAAAGAGTATTGATGGGTAGCATTGGCTTTTATAGATAGCGAGATTCTGTCATAGCCCGGAGCCTTTGGTCCATCTCTGACTCAATCTGCCAGGCAGAGCTTGCTGTGCCTCATATATTCAGCCTATGAGCACTCGTTGTTGGAAGTCAAGGTGTATGCATGGTGGCGCCAACTTCCCCTGCGGTTGGTGTGGAAGATTACGCGTTCCTCTCATAATGGCAGGTGAGGAAATTTCTCCCAGAAAATGACAACCATGCTGCGCATAGCCGGCTGATCTGACTATAATGCATTTCCAGCACCTTTGGTAATAGATGGTAATCTTTTGAGGTATTTGAGACGCGTTTCAGAATTACGAGAGATATTAATGCAAATTCTGTTTAAATTCTACGTGGGAAGTTCTTTTTGGAAAGTGTTGACGAAATGTAATTATAACGAGTTGGGACTAGAGGCTCAACCTTGCTATGTGATATTTCCATCGATACATACACATGATATGATCCCTTTGGAACCCGATCAATCGGATTGACCATCGCAGTTCATGCGCAATATCAGCAATAGTCAACCACTTGATTTATCATATCACAGCTACCCTATAATGACTGTTTCCACACCACTGTAAAGACTTACGCAGGGTTAATTGACCAGTAGTCGCAAATCCACCCAATCATATCAGAGGTGACAAGGGCACCCATGTCAAATTTAAGACCTGTTGGTTCTGCCAACATCTCACGATTGAATCACACGTCAAGAAACAGCGCCATTCCGACCGGATAAGCGGCACATTTGGAAAACTGAAAACTCTTCTTTACATTTTGAAAGATTCAGCATTTGTTTCCGTTTCAACCCACCTGCAATATTCGGAAACAGAATAAAACCACTTCTAAGGAACATCAATCTTTTCTAAAATGCCTTCCACTGCCGAGCCTGACACATCTTTCCTTAACAGCTTTATCCGAGCATCATCCGGCTATCTTATTCCCATCGCTTGTCTGGCAGCCAACCTCGCTGCCTACCTTGACAGAGACGAAACAAAGCCATATGAAATTCTTGGTCTCAACGTCCTTGCCAACCTTTTCCTCCTCTATGCCTACCTCCGAGGTGATCGAGCCGCCTCTCATAGAGAGCACAGCGGTGCGCGACGCAGTGTCGCTGTATCATCTTGAAGACTTTCAGCGCGAAGACTCCGCGTTCGAGAAGCGAAGGAACGTCAGGGTCAGTAATCACTATCCACATATGCCGCAAGTCTAACCATTTCAAAGGTTTGCAACAGAATTTTGGCTATTAGTGCATCTTGCGTTGTGATTGGAGGTTTTGTGAGGGTAGTACATAGAACGTAACCGTGGAAGGTTGTGTCACGTGAGGTAAGCTAAATTCAGCTCCAGGACTGTTCTCCCTGAAATCAGGCTACGAGAAAATCCCAACATCACTAAGAGGGGTAACCTGCAATCAAATCGTCTTACAAACTGAAAGCAACTTGTGAGCTCTTCCAAGCGTCGAATCCTTCCTTGAAAGCACTTAGAGGTGATGCCAATGCGACCATGGCCAACTTAGACCCTGCGTTGTATACTATCGCATGGATCGCGCCACTCGAGATCGAAGCCCAAGCAGCTCTCCACATGCTCGATCACAAACATGAAGGCCGGTTTCCCACTAGTCGAAGAGACGACTATGTCTTCGAAGCTGGTGATATCAATGGTCATAACATTATTATCGCGACATTGCCAATGGGCCAGGAATACGGTACCGGATTAGCTACTGCTATTACCAGTCAGATCAAGAAGTTCTTTCCTAACCTCTGGTTTGGTCTGCTTGTTGGTGTTGCTGCTGGTCTTCCTAACCATGAAAAGGACCCGCTAATCAATATTAGACTTGGGGATGTCCTTATTGGAATATCTACACAGGAGAGCGCTGGCCTTGTAGCCTATGATTTAGGGAAAGAGACTATCGATGGATTTTAGCTCTTGAATAGTGGGTGTATCCTCGCTCTAGTGGAGACTGTCGTAAGATCCGCTATCGGCAGTATCAAGATGTCGTTGAATAATACTGAAGCCTTCTTGCCATTCTACGAAAGTATGAAGAATAAGCACTACTCTGATGGTACTTTCATAGATCCTGGTCAAGAGGAGGATATACTGTACTACCAATGAAGTTCGATAGGGACTGAGAGGATTATGCAACGAGAACAGCGGCCATTAAACAAATAAATACAGGTCTGGTACGGGTTAATTGGTTCTGGAGAGAAATTAACCAAAAATAGCCAAAATTGCAACCAATCACAGGATACTTATAATCTTATTAGTCTAGAGATGGAGGCAGCTGGTATTATAAACCGAGTCCCTGTGGGTGTTATCAGAGGAGTATGCGACTATGCGGATGAGAATAAGAACAAAAAATCGCAACCTTTTGCTGTAGCAATAGCTGCTGTATATGAAAAAGCAGTTTTGCTCTGTATCGGGTCTAGATAGGCCGCGCTAAAGTCGATGGGTTAGTAAAGCTTCTTGTTCCCCCAATGGATTCTCGGGCTTATACTTTATTTACACAGGACTACATACTGGTATAATCCTGTGCGATCTCCTAACAAAAACCGATCGTTTCTTCGGACGAGAAGATGAGCTCTTGAAGATCGAAAGCAGCCTTGAACACACATCGGACTCGCTCAAGAGTGTTATCCTTTGTGATATCTCCGGGTCAGGCAAGACCCAGTTGGCTCGCGAATACGTTGCTCGTAAGGCAAACAATTTCTCGGCAATATTATGGATCGACGCAAGCACGAAGTTGACTGCAGAGCAGTCCTGGAATTCTTGCGCCAACTACATTCAGAGAAAAGCCTCGGGTCTAAACGTCCAAGAATCAGATACGCTACTACGTTCCTACGTCATGGAGTGGCTGCGAACTATCGCAGCAAAGAACTGGCTCGTCATCACTGACAGAGTGGATGCTCCGATAGCTACTAAGCGATTGTTGGACCCTTTCACCACCTTGAGTCACGGCTCTCTTTGCATCACAACAACACATCAAGCAAGTGCTAGAGCCATGCGTACAAAGCAAATCTTAATTGAGCGTCTCGATCAAGTATCCTCCCAAAACCTCATTCTCTGGCGGGCGTTTGAGAGCCAAGATGAACATTCATCTGAAGGTGTGCGCTCGCCATTACATTGATCAGGTCTTGATATAACTGATACTGACTTTTTTCAAGTTCTTGAATCGGTGGTACGTACAGCTAAAGCTCTCGACGGCTTTCCACTCGCGCTTGAGCTTGCTGGAATCCTGATCTACGAGGGTATAGTCCCACTAAAAGCATTTGCGGAAACCTTTGTTTCGAAGTACTGCCAGCTTGCGCGATTGAATGTTGATCTGGGCACTTGGCTATGGAATAGAAGCGACTCGCTATTTGAGATGTTTGACGAGCTCTACCAATTACTCGTGGCGAAGAGCCCCAACGCAGGTCTTTTGCTTACGTTATGTGCTGTATATGGCCCCTGGAACCTGCCAATATCTTTCATTCAGAGACTGCAAATTGATACAGAGGATGAACGCTCGGATAACCTGACTTGTTGGAGTAAGTTGAAAGCCTTGCTCAACGACGAGGTTCAACTCAATTTGGCTATCTATGAGATTTGCCGAGTATTCTTAGCCAAAAGGCAAATGAGTGCCGATGGTAGGACTCTGAGAGTTGCACTCCATGGCTCAGTGTGCCAGTGGCGTTTTGCTACGATAGGAGAGCAACTGCCTGAGTGGATAATGAAGACTTCTTTTGGTCTGGCACGGCACAGGGAAACGCTCAAAGAATCGTTAGAGTAAGTTGTGCACCTATAGTGATACTACGTTAAAACTAACTTTCGACAGGACTATGACTGAAGTAAGAGGTCAAAGTTATGCCAACCGAGGGTATTTACATTTATTTGACAAATGTCTGAACTCCATTGAGAATCATGTTCCGAGCGAGGACCTGGAGCCAGCTACTGGCAAATTTGCTGGGCACTACTCTAAAGTAATAATTAGTTCTCTACCCCAGGGGTATCTGAGATGCGTGTTAAGTACTTCTGGCCTCTGATTGTCCCATCCTTCAGACCGACCATACCTTTAGAAATACCTTTCAGACCATCCTTACCAAGAATATAAGGATGAGCGGTGAACCAGCCCTCTCTAAGACCACGGGCAAATGCAGCACTCCAGACCACACCAGCTACCTTATCATTCTCGCTAGTTTCATGGACTAGACCGACCGAGGCGTTAAGAATATCAACGCTGGGATCACGATCTACACCATCAGCCTCAGACAAGAGGTTAGCCACCTCAGGCTTAGTACCAGAAGCGTCAGCTGGATCACCCTTGAATAAGAGGTTAGCCACCCTGGGCCTAGTACCAGAAGCGTCAGCTGGACCAGCCATAACTTTGGTTAGTAAGGCCACTGTTTGATCCTCTGAAACACTATCAAAAGCATTCCAACAGCGGCCATCAGCGCTGCCTCCCTTCTTTACCGCCTCTTGAATGACTCTGATAAGTTCGTCTCCAAACTTATACAAGGTGTAGTCAACGAGCTGATCACCTTTGTCTTCGTTAAGAAAAGGTTTAACAAAGCTGCTTCTTTGGCTGCCAACTGCGATGATAGGGTGAATACCAGCGGCCGCGGCAAGCTTGATAGCAAAGGCGCCCGTAGCAGTTGATGCACCGTATATAATCAGGGGGCGTCTAATATCTTTCTTTGCCGCGTCTTTTGCCGTCGGTGACCATGGCTCTGGGAGCTTAAGCTCTTGGTATAAAGCACAAACAGAAGTAAAGGCTGCTAGTGGAATAGTCGCAGCCTCTTCAAAAGAGGTTGACTTTGGGATATGAAATGTAGTCCAATAAGGAGCAATAGCATATTCCGCAAAAGCTCCATATGGTGCCATTATCTTATGATAAGCAGCTACGCGATCCCCCTTATGGAATCCAACGATGTTTTCGCCAACCGCTTCGATAAGGCCGGCAACATCGTCTCCTGTATTGCTTTCAAGGCCGTGATGATTGGGAAGCTTCCAATCCTTAGGGTTCGTGCCTGCCTGTGCATTAGACCGAAGACACCCAGTATGCGTCTCAGAGCATGTGACCTACCTGCCACGATCACCTTGATCAGCACCTCGTCCGGACCAGGCTTGGGGCACTCGATATCGATAACATCGACGGAAAGGTCATTCTTGATAATTGCTGACTTCATGTTTGCGAAGAGCTTTGAATAAGCGATTGAAGTTGTAAATAATAAGTAATAATAGTGTAACTGTCACTTTAGTGCTTGGTGTTTTGAACGTTTAGCTTCAGTGAAAGAATCTAATATATATAATATATAACTAACTAGTGTCTAATCTGTTTATAGCTAGGCCCCTTTCACTGCTTATAAATTCTAAAACGGAAGCTAACGGAGCTTTATATATAACTCTGCGAACTTGAAAGCTAAGTAAGCTCTATCTACTCTTTTCTTACATAATACCGGAGCCAATCCCTTTCTCGAATCCTCTCCCACATAATACCAGAGCTAATCCCTTTCTCCACTCCTCTCCCACATAATACCGGAGCCAATCCCTTTCTCGAATCCTCTCCCACATAATACCGGAGCTAATCCCTTTCTCGAATCCTCTCCCACATAATACCGGAGCTAATCCCTTTCTCGAATCCTCTCCCACATAATACCGAAGCTAATCCCTTTCTCCACTTTATCACATCAATAATCTCATTCAGACAGAAATTTTATCGTATCCATGAATCTATCATCAATTTTTCCCTCCGTCACCCCGCCCATAAAGTTCAGCCTGAGCATTTTGTTACAAGAGACAATGAATAACGAGACAGGTAACTCACATCCATATGCATTGATTGAAGCTATGCGATTGGGACATTTTTAATAAAGTAAATCTCACATTCTAACCTTTCTTTGTCTCTAGCTAGTGATATTCTTGGGGATTTTCAGCAACCTGTAAATTACAAGTCATCCCAAGCCTCCACGTGTCGCTTTGTTTGTGATTGCGGCAAGAGTTATATGCGCAAGGAACATCTCAAGAGGCACCAAGCCACTCATAACTCACAGCCATACAAGTGCCACGTCTGCGAACAGTCGTATACGAGAAAGTAAGGCCATATTGCGTTGTCTTAGATCTGTTTATGTGTCTAATTAAATCGACTAGGGACGTCCTCCAGAGGCACTTGACACTTCATCAAGATAACTCTTCGGGCAGGCCACGCGCTTGCGATGCTTGCCACGCAAAGAAAAGAAAATGTGATGGCAAAGGATTTTCCAATTGTTCGTTTTGCAACGCTGGATCCATCGTTTGTAACTATTCCAAACGGCGGTCGAGGACACAGAAGAGTGTTCTTCCAGCAGAAAATCATGGAACGCCTCAAAGTCATAATTCATCATTTGAGGATACTATCCCACAACCTCTTCTCCAAACCAGAGTTGCGGCCATAGGGAAGGCTTCAGGCACATCGTCTATAGTGAATGCAAGAGCAAGCAGCTATAGACATGCCTTGCCTCCCTCTATTTCGAGTGTTGAAGCAGATATTGAGCGCAGTTTACCAGCCGGTCCAGAGTATTTGAAAGCAATCCTCCATCAACTATCTACGTCAACTCCTAGGTCAGCCCCTTTGCAACATGATGAACTTTCTGGTTCTCAAAGCCAGTACCTTAAAGACGATTTCAAGTCATATGTAAATCGTTTCCACCATCGATGGCATATAATCACCGCTCCCGCTTACAAGTTCGGCGAAAAGCCTTTTGACAATGCAGTATCAGTCATTATGATTGGTTCTTATCTTTCCGGAAAGCATGCTCATATTCATGTACACATAAATATTCATAATAAGCTAGTGGACCAATATACTCAACTACTGGTAAGGGCTTTCTATTAGCATAGCGTCCACAGGACAGTGTCAGCTTACAACCCTATAGAGTAATATTTTGAGAAGCAAAAGAATACCAGATACACTGAGGCGCCTTGAGACCTATCAGTCAATTCTGATAAATATAATTTTTGCACTATTCGTAGGTGTATGTACTCACTTTCGAGATTTGATATTGGTAACGAAAGATTTCCTGCTAATAATTTACCAAGCAAGACCAGGTGCTAGCCAGATCTAACTCTCTTTGTGGTTTGTTCATCGAAACATTGAAAGTCACTGGCTTCCTCAATCAACCTCATGCACAACAAGTCCTGCAAACGGAATTTCCTGGCAATTATGGTCCATGGGTTAGCATGTTTACAGATGAGTGGAAAAGGTTTGTCAATCTTACCTTAGCACCCACAACATTTTCATCTTTCCTAAGCTAAACTGGCCGATACAGACTTGTCTGCAACCTGTACAAGGTGGAAACACGACTATCGCTTGACTGCCAACAGCGTCCCCGACTATCTGACGTTGAACTTGGGGCTGTCCTGCCGTCCAGTTTCTCTTTACGAAATTGCTATAGAATGGATATTTTCCTTTACCGCCAGCAAAATGAAAGTGCACGTCGTGATATTAAGTTATCGTCGATGATTAAGCATCCCGAACAACTTCTGCCTTATCCATTGCTCGTTGAAGACATTCAACTCGGTCTATGTGGTCTTATTATCGAAGTATTTGAGCACGGAAATACTCATCCTTTTATGAACACGCAATTCAGTTCTGCAACGGACTTACTAATTAACAGTATTTTGAAAAGGCTTACTATCTGGAATACGCATATTGAGTATATTACTCAGAGTCTATCTTTTGATAGCCTAGATATTACACACGATTCCCTTCTAAATAATTATTTAGCTTGGGAGGATGAGACCCAAGGCTTGTTAAATGAGAGGACAGAGGTGAGACAACGTGTCCAAGAAATCCTTGCTGATACAACGATAGTAAGTTATAAGCTTCAGTCTTTACTATCTGTATTATAGTAAGCTTATTAGTACTTATAAATAAAATAAGGGTATTACAGAGTCGAAGTTGATTTTATATTAGTTAGCATCTATTGTGTATATAATTATAATTAACATTTCTAGGCACGTTCTTAAAAGGACTTATGTACATCCCAATCAACGTCATTGCAGCCGTATCCAAGGGTTATGTTAGCACATCAATAGGCTACGCATTCATTACCATGAGCTTCTTATATAGTATCTTTTGGTCTTTCTGCTGGACACCTCTGCAATCTCTGTATCATAGCGAAGTGCTTCGTAACGATATTCGAGCCAAGGGTGTGGTCACCTCGGGCTTTTTCAGTAGCATTTCCGGCTTTCTCAACACGTATGCTATACCGGTCGCGCTTTAGAAGATCGGATGGCAGACTTACACAATTTTTCTCAGTCTGCACTTTGTTGAATGAGGATTAATGTACTTTGCTCTGGTGGAGACAAAGGGTTGCTCCCTCAACGAGATCGACGAGATTTTCTAGAGTCTCAACTCTGTTAAAATAACTAAACAGAATCACAAGGTCTACATCAAGGATGGCGCTGGTGTCACTGCGTACTTAGGTGAAAAGGAGATTTAAGAATGCTTATTTTTATTGTAGATCGATTCTTTAGTAATCAATTTTTGGATTCTTAGTGTTGGACTAAGTGCTTTTTAGAATGTTGCAACTTGATGCTGTACTAATGCAAGAGGGTATTTCTTCTATGTAATTCTTATAATTATTTTAGAACCTTCAGTTTGCCTGTTTTTGTGTAGACTAGCATCGCAACTATGGGATTTAACCAAGGCTCGGATCTCGCACTTGGATCATTTCGCTATTTTTTCCAACCCTAGACCAATCTACTTTCTAGATAGTACCTACAGTTATAGTTTAGAGTAGATATCTGCCCCACCGCAATGTTATTAGTAATAACTCGGCCTTGTATCAGACCGAGACCGAGAATAATAATTCGGAGCTAACTTAGAACTCAGCAATTACCAAAACGTTCTAACGTAAATTACAAATCAGTAAATATGAGATTGGTAATCATGGTTAAACAGCTATAGCCTTGATATATTTGCTGTGTAGCGAGATACTGTATATAAATATCTATAAACAGTATTCTCTACAGTTTCATATCAACCCTATCTTTATCACCACTACACCTCCTCCATATCTTCTCTTACTCTAAGTCAAAATCTTCAATCATGAAGATCTGGGCTCCCGTCATACTTTCCTTAGCGATTTCCATCTCTGGTCACTCGTCGGTTAGTTCAAAGACACATCTCGACATAAAGAGATATGCCACAAGAATCGACGAGCTGTTTCAAAACATAACCATCGAGTTGTTTTCACAAAGTACAACCCCCGATCCAAACACAGCCGATATAGGCAGACTATGGCAGGAACTGTTCTCCGAATTCACGGTCAACTCGCAAGAGGATGCCCTCAAGCAGACTCGCTGCGCTGATATCACAGTTGTATTCGCCAGGGGAACTAATGAAGGAGGCAATATTGGCGCTATAGCCGGCCCGCCTCTTCTTGAAGCACTTCGTGAAAAGGCTTCTACACGAAGTGTTGCTATGCAAGGGGTAGAATATGCTGCAAATGTAACAGGCTTCGCACTTGGAGGTGATCCCGACGGTAGCTTGCGAATGTATGTTCATTCCATGCCGTGCATTTCCCAATTTTGCTAACGATTCTACTTCCTAGGGCCTTCGACATTGCTGCGATAGCTGTCAAATGTCCTAAGACCAAGATCACAATCTCGGGGTTCTCTCAGGGAGCACAATTAGCGCACAATGCTGCCAAATATCTACCCTCATTCATACTAGAGCGCATCAGCTCGGCGGTTACATTTGGTGATCCACTTCAAGAGTTACCTATTAACGGGTTAGAAGATAAATCATTGGTTATCTGTAATTCTGGTGATGATATCTGCGCTGGAGGCAGTAAAGTGACTCTGCCTCATTTTACTTACCCTAGGACAGTTTACAAAGCAGCAGCTTTTATCTTAAAAAAAGCAAAGGCTAACTAGAAGCTTAAATACTATAGGGTTTAAGTATATATAGAGTAGCTAGGATCTTTATTATCTTATTAGAGATAAGTTTATTTTACATAGTTAGTAGTTAATAATAAAATCAGGTTATAATAGTTGTAATTCCTAAGGGATAAACTAGTCTATACTAGGTTTATATTAGTAGATATATAGGGTATAGATACTAAGTGTTATAAAGTATTATATCTTTTAATAGTAAATAAAGTA
>JAPFSC010000310.1:0-56708 GCA_030777805.1 Fusarium sp. MBC 364 | reverse complement strand
AGTTAAAAGCTAGGTATTTAGGTAATTTATATTAAAATATACACTTTGTCCCTTCCGTTGCTTTCAAAGACTGGCCTGTCTGCTGAACACTCCTTACTCACGTTTAACCCATCCTTGATATAAAGCCGACTCAGCGGAGTGCGATCAAGGATTGGGCTGCGCTTCTCCTTCGAATGTCATACTATTTTAAGGGAATTAGCCAATACTCGAGAGTCCAAATACTTGTAGAGAGGTCCGTGGAAGCAAGAGATAACCTTTTTGGACACGACCATCTTGACACTTTGGCAAGCAAGACCGCTGTTGCCTCGATACCACCGCTTCGAGGCAACCTCAAGAAGGCAGCTCAGCTGGGAACTGAACTTATAAAAGTGAGGAAGGCAGCACATGGAGTTGATGATAAGCGGACATTGGACGATATGTCCAATCTTGCCACAGTCCTCTATGATCAAGGTCGCTTGGACGGGGCAGAGAAGTTAGAAGTTGAAATATTGGAGAGGTGGCAGGCAATGCTTGGCCCCGACCAGGGCGATACGATGATAACCATGAATAATCTAGCTGTGACACTTGTCAGCCAGCGGCGGGTGCAGGATGCTGAGAGTTTAGCAGTGGAACTATTAGAGAGAAGACAGGCAAGTCTGGGTCATGAACATCTCGATACACCAAGTAGCATGTGTACCCTGGCCTCAATATTCCGGGATCAGGGACACCCTGAAAAGGCAGAGAGGTCGGAATGGAAAGTCTTAGAGAGAAGGAAGGTGATGCTTGGTCGAGACCATCCCCTTACGCTCCTCACTATGCATACCTAATTTAGCATCAACGTTGGGAGAGCAGGGGCGATTGAAGGGGGCGGAGATGTTAGAATTGGATGCTCTAGAGAGAAGGAAGGCGGCCCATGGACTTGAGCATCCTTATACGCTGTCAAGTATGAATACCCTTGCTCTAACGTTAAGTGAGCAGGGTCGGCTTGAAGAGGCAGCGTACTTGCAAGTACAGTTAGTCGAGACGGCGAAGGAAGGCCTCGGTCTTGATCACCCTCAAACAGTAATGGCCATGTATAATTTGGCGAGTACCTGGTATGAATAGGGTCGGAACAATGATATGCTGGTTCTGATGCAAGACTGCGCTTGTCTGCATGAACAGACGTCAGGACGCAGAAATCGTAACACTCAGCGCTCTCTTAACACCTTACAAAGATGACAGGCTAAGGTTTCTCTACCTGGAGAGTCAGAGGATGAATGGGAAATAGAGGATGTGTAGTTCGGATCATTTATCTATCATTGTGTAGACTTATGGAGGGAGTCCAGTTTATAATACGGTATACCTTGGAGTAGAATCTCTATTGAGACAAAAAAGGGAATTCTTGAGATACCGCTAGGGCAGTTGGTGAAAACAACACAGTTGATTCGTAGTTGTAAGATACATATCCTTCCAGTCCTCCTCCCCAGAGAATTTAAACAATAAGCTAGAAGCTGCACCTAAGCTCTGGACGCCAGATCTACCTAACGAGCTCCCATTCCTCTCCGTAGCCGTCGGTCTGGGTGATCTGAGCACTATCAGACTCACCAGTCTGTCCCTAAGCGAGGAAGGTCTTCTTAAGATCCCCATAGAATAAGCCATGGCTGTGTCCACTAAGGATCAGCTCGCCATCCTCGTTCGTGCTGACATATTTTATGCCTTTTCTCCCCATAGCACTGATGGAGACAGATTCTTTGTCGATCAGAAGACAGGTATCCTGTACCTAAACTTACAGGGGGTAGATTGTAAATAGCTGAGACTTGACAACTGCCATCATCAGACTTGTCTTTCTGTCAGCTGACTGCATTGATGCGGCCGATGGAGTTCCAAAGCATAAGTCGAGAGCTGTACGCGTTAAGAGATGTGACTTCAAAACAGACTTAGCTAAATAAGCAAATTCCAGTGAAGCTTTTGCTCCAAGCCAAGGTTACTGACCCGGCCCCCACTACTTTATAACAGTCAATATCAGAGTTACGTTCCAGCTAGTGTTGAGCTATGATGTGTAGATCGGTCAGCTAAGTGCTCAACTCATTGAGTAAGTTGTAGACTTTCCATATTATCAGAGAGAAACGCAAATCCGCAGTCTTACACTGTTGACTTTAATCTTCAATATACCTTTTTGTATCGTAGGGTTTGATAAGCTATAGCAGACAGTGGTTTCATCACAACGCAAGAGATCTTCTGCATTCTGACATTTAACGAGTCTTGTTGTTGAACAGACTAGCCAGATCGCCCTGTTCAAACCACATGGAGTGTCTCTTCCAGGCATGAATAATAATATCCCTGCCCACAGCCACAACCCTCTCATAGTTCTCTGCCCCCCATGCTCGATCGTCCGTGGTGACACATACAAGATGTGTACCTACATGTCTAGCAGTCCTGAAAGCGAATTCGTCATTGACCTCTCCATACCCATCAATGAACCCCTCCATCATCCAGAGCCCACCATCGATGGATTTGTATAACCACAAGGCATACATCTCGGCGATCATTTCGCCAAAGTCTATTGAGGGATGACTGAGGTGGCTCATTTCCCAATCGACGACAAACAGTGGGGTTTCGCAGCCCTCCTTGATGGACACGTTGGGTAGAACAATACTGCTGAAGTCAGCGTTTGAGTCACGAATAGGAACCGGTAAACTTGCTTCCCAGTCCAGAAATCCCCATGAATGATACGCAACTCGTCATGTTCCTTCAGCTCAGCGGCAGCTGTCTTCTCAACATGTTCTAAGACAGCCCTGATGTCACCTAGAGTTGACGGGAACTCTTCAATCCGTTTTTGCAGCCATTGATAATTAACCATGTGTCGGACCGTCTGAGCAAACTCGTTCTGGGCGATAAGTTCTCGATGGTCGGTCTGCTGAGAACTCCATTCGGTAAAGTCCTTCAGCCACCTGCCAAGAGCCCTGCCAAGCGCGAAACACTGTGGCTTAAGACGTTTAGGTGTTGGCGAGCGAAAGTTCTGGATGGCGTAATCCTTCAGATTGATTCCCTCGGGCTGTAGCTCATGTAACTGATTGAACCCTTCTGCATCAGAGTCATACAGCTTGGGTGTTCGTGCGATGAAATTGTAGGAGTCGCTCGAACTCGACGTTTTTCTGCTGGAGAGAGTCTTCAAACTCTCGACTTCAACAGTCTAAAAAGCATTAGTTCACTGATAACGGTAGACTGGTGCAGCCATACGCAGCGCAGTGAAGGTAAAGGGAATTCTGCCTTGGACGCCATGTAAGACTCGGCATGCTTCACCAAAACCTTGAGTGTCCCATCTTCCAATGGCTTTTTCAATTTTGCAACATAGATCCAGTTAACAGACCCGCCCGACAGCTTCTCAAGAGACGATATTTCGAGGCCTATTCCCCCAAGGGCCTTCTTGACCTTGTTTTGGATGTCGGATTCGGTTGAAGGGTTTACTTCCATTGAGAGAATGAGTTGGTTCGACGAAGTGACCACCTGGGCGAGATTTAGTGGTAATACAAAGAAGGAATACAACCCACCGAAATATCTTTTCATCCTTCCAAAATCTACTTTGTGTGATCGGCGGTCAGCATTGCCAAGTATTACGATTGACATCATCTGACTGTGCTGTATTTGTCTCGGGAAAGGAAGATCTGACTAGTACTTATGCTTCTGGTAGTACGCAGCGACTAACAGATTGGACATGCGACTCCAGTGCTCTAGGTTAGTTAAGAGCCAGGGACGCCGTGACAGCTTTGCTGAGCTAACATCCTGATTAGCCCATTGAATGGCCACTGGAACGCGATGCTTACTGATTTAACAAATCACAATTAAATGTACAGTGACCGTCTTTTGGAAGTAGATGGCGGAAGTTCGCACGTAATTTACTCACATCGAGATAAGAAACACTACACATCTGGTCCATAGATCAGAAAAGTCCCGTGCTGGCTGCCGTCACGCTCAGACGACCAGGGTCCAATGCCTTGTAGATCACATGCCCACCCGTGGAATTTGTCGTTCGTTGAACCCCGCATTTAACCGCCTCACTTCAATCGACACCAACAACAACAGCTCTTCAAGGCCGACGCAAGTATGGCTACTGTAATACCAAGCGTCAAGCTCGCAGTCTTGATCGACGCAGACAACACAAGTCGCTATGCAGTGAGCTTCGTGTTAGCTGAAATCGCCAAGTTTGGCACCGCGTTTGTCAAACGCGCCTACGGCGACTGGGCCAGTGCTTACTTGAGCAAATGGAAACCAACTCTTCTGGAGAACTCGATCCAGCCGATGCAACAATTCGCCTACACTACCGGAAAGAATTCGACTGATTCAGCTATGATTATTGATGCAATGGATCTTCTGTACTCAAACAAGTTCGATGGCTTCTGCATCGTTTCGAGTGATAGTGACTTCACTCGACTTGCTTCAAGAATTCGAGAATCTGGCCTTGTTGTTTATGGTTGTGGAGAACGTAAGACTCCGAAGCCGTTTGTCACAGCCTGCGATAGGTTCATCTACATCGAGAATCTCGTGCCGAAAACGGAGACATTGCAATTAGATCGCCCTGAGGGGACTGTGGTTACAGTAGATCTACCTGCACCACCGCTGACACAAAGCCCGCCGACCAAGCGCAAGAAGCTGAACGGCGAAAATGAAAAGCCGGAGGGCCATGTTCTAAGGGCATCGGGAATTCAAGAGGTAGATGAGAAGCTAAAGGATTCACTGTGGCAAGCGGTGGAAGTATCGTCGGATGAAGAAGGATGGGCACACCTTGCCGTTGTCGGGGTTCTGATGAATAAGTGGCATCCAGACTTTGACATTCGTACGTATGGATTCAAGGGTCTCAGAGATATGGTGGCATCTATGTCTCTGTTTGAGATCCGCATGCGAAGCCCGGGACCAGGGAAGCCAGAGCTGGCCTATGCCCGATGTATTTCTAGTTGATGTTAAGGGGCATTACTTATCATATACTTGATGGGGGCTTAACGGTCATGTTCGGGATCGTGCTATTATAACAAGTAGGTATGCCAGAGGCAAAGCTGTGAAGAACTAGATATGTACATGAAAGGGCCATTTCCGATGTTACTCGGACGAAAGGAGAGCTGGTCAGCGCCTGACCTATTTGAGAGGAGTGCTCTTGCGGTAGTCACACTTGTGGTTATCGAAAGGGCTTCCACAGCCATGCTCAGAGTTATGAGTAACAAAGACAGCAGGCATATTAAAGAAGCATCTCGGAATTTCACCCTGAACAAGCTTGTCGGTTTGGACCTTGTTGTCGCCGTTCAGAGCACAATCAATAAGAGCCTTGTAGTAAGTCTCACGATCACCGAGACCATAAGAAGCCATTTTGTCGTAGATATCAGGCTTCGCTTCGCGCCAAGCACCTTCAGCAGTGGCCTTGGGGTCGTTGCGCATGATGTACCAGCAGTATTCCTCACCGTCACGAAGAGGAAGCCATTGTCGACCCTTTGAGAAACCGCACTTCTCGCGCGAGTCTTTACCACCGAGTTTGTCGGCAACGAGGTAGAGGTGTGAGGATTTCATGACGTCGTTGGCGACCTTCTTCTGGATGTTGTTGGTGATAGAGCCCAGGGTTACTCGCACAGCCTCGACGTCATCATCGAGAAGGAACCAACCGCCGTTGAAGAGTTTGGCGATCTTGGTTTGATAAGTGTCCCATTTAGGAGCAGGAAGAGAGTTGTACTCGTCTTCGTTTCGACCGCCGCCGGTGGCGATTCGGAGTGTGTCCTCAAGCTGGACTGAAGCTGCCTTGAAAAGGTCGGCGAGGCCGGCTGAGACGGTAGCAGCGCCGTTGTCCTCGTCGTCACTGAGAGAGAGACCGGACATGAGACCAGCCATAAGACCGAGGCCAGCAGAGATTTGGGAGCCCTGAGAATTGTTAGTAATGTGTGAGTCAACAAAAGAGGAGAACTTACTCCTGGGACAAGACCACCTAGGGCATTGCCCATAGTAGCAGCCGCAGACAGCCATCCCTTCATGTTATCTGGCTTATTCTCCTTTCCTTCAAATTCATCCACCATGTTGGGAATCTTGAGGCCGCTAACAAGGGTCTCAGTGGTCAACTGGCGGTGCAACTCGGCGAATTTGCCGTGCATGCCCTTGACTGATTGGAAGACCCAGTACGAATTCTTGTTGACGAATGTAGTGCCGTACTTCTCAAACTGCTTCTCGCAACCGATTCCGCCCATGGGATTACAGTTACCTCCAATGACGGCACAGCCGGCAGCTCCAGACTTTCCGTCTGTACCACCCATGATACGATCTTCGAGGTTCTTGAGCCAGTTGTTCTGGTGCTCTTTACATATTGTTAGTAGGTCGGTATGGGGGGACGGGCAGGGAGCATACCTGGATGAATGTTGATGAACAGCTCAAGATCGATACCAGCGTCTGTCTCGGTCCAGAGCTTGTCGACGCCTTCGGCCGTTCTCAAGTCCCAGCCCTTGCACATCTTTTCCTTGCTTTCAAAGACATCGTCGGTGTGGCGCTTGGAGAATAGAGGAGTACTCTCTGCCACAGCGGCAAGGGTTAAAAGAGCGGCAGCAGTCTTCATTGTTAAAGAGTGACGGAAGTAAAACTTGTAGTTGGGATGTAAAGACGGTTGTTGAAGATGCTTCTGTATCGTATTGAGATGGAGTAGCTATATATAAACATTGATGAGCTGGTTCCTGTGGTGGACAAGAAAATTGTAGGATTCTCAAGGACGTTTGCCGAAATGAGGCTTGGCTCGAGTCATATTATGTTTTGTCGCCGTGCATTGTGAAGGATTCTCGCCAAGATCACTGCCACTAGCATCACCCGGTTTCCCGGGAGGTACTACGTAAGGCTGTAGGGCTACCTTTGAAAGGACGCTCGGCCGCAGGAGCGACCAACCTGGTGTTGTTGTAATTAACATCTGGAGACTTGATCCACATGCTCGACACTACTGAAGATCCTGCGTTTCGAGTTCCTGACTACCGATATTAGTCGCCTTGGCGCGTCAGCATTGTGGTGTCAGTGGGTCTTTTCCGAATTATTTCATCTCCGAAATATATTAACGGCGATCAAATGAAGGGCTTGATATCTTGAACTCGCTGCGTTTGATACCTGAGTCGGGATGACCCGATACTTACCGTAGGAAGTTGAGCTCCAAGAAAGAAAGAGGCATAGAGCAGCAGAGTAGACCCTTGGACCGCAAATCTCTTTCCATGGTGTCATGAGCGGTCTGTCATAACGATCAAAGTCTCCGTCTGCGAGGATACGCATTAGTGATCTGTCCAAGCCGGACCAAGTGCAGATGGACGTTATAAGCGAAATAAGTTGGATCACATCGAAGTATTAGAAGTGCATATATGAGATACATCATGGACTATAGTACTAAGAATCCGAAATACCCTGGTACCCGCTAAACAGATGATGTAAAAGGAGACTATACGGTAGAAACAGCAGGTACAGATAGTCTAGTGAGCGATGCCGTCAGCTTTGGCACTCTGAACATATCTTGCATACTTTTCAGCACTACTCCTTCGCATTTGCTTGCCATATTTGATGAACACAAACGCAAGAGAGAATTGCGCAAGCGAAACACAAGCTGCTACGATAAAGGCGTTTTGGTAGCCCATATTGGTAACCCAAGGTGTAACACTGCAATGACATTAGTAAAGTTCTTAAAAAGTCGGAGTTAACTTACCCGTAACCAATGGCGAAACTCATGGTGTTGCGAATGAGGATGATAGTGACGATAGCATCAGAGCTGATCTCTGTGTATGAGTCAATGCAGTAACTGATGGGGATCTGACATCCGACGGTGATGGAAGCTGCAATCATGCCCATGGCTACTAAAGGACCTGACCAGTGAACAGCGTGAGCGGCACCAACACCCCAGAGAATCAGAGCACTTGGTACGATCACAACCAAGGCGACATATAACCAGAGGCGATACTCTGGCTCTCTGAGGCCACCATTGCGGCGAGTCCAGTATAGCACAAGCTTGTCACCAAGTGGACCGGAGTAGTAAGCACTAGAACAATTAGTCGAAGGTCCTTTTCCCCAGGTCAATTACTTACCCGATGAATACACCAATAACGCAGGATACATAGCAGAGGCCAACCATTCGCGGAGAGAAGTTGTATGGGGCTCCGGAAAGGATGATAGATGCTGTTCCGTTCAGGACACCGAAGTAACAGATGACTGCTCCATATATGAAGCCACAGAATACAACGATAGGTAGCGAGAAGTACTTGAAAGGTCGAGTGAGCATTCCCTTCCATGGAACATTCTGAAAGTGTTCTCGTCGAAAGAGTTTGATCTTGTCAAGATATGTTTTGTTGGATGATGCGATAGTACCAGTTCTGACTTCGGTGTTGTGCTTCGTCTGAACTTTGGTGCCTTTCTCGCCATCGGAAGAACCCTCGTGCTGGGGATGAATAGAACCGTGTGATGGAGTGCTGACGACGCGATTGTAATTCGTTTCTTCCATGCAGAAGAACATGATGACGAATGCTATGGCATTGAAGATCGCACACCAATGCTGTTAGGTGGTTAGTATTGACGCAAGATAGACGGCGTTTAGTCTTACCAGAACCCACTGCCAGCCTTGTCCATCGTTAATGAAACCAACCAGGATCGGGGCTAGGAAATTCGCTCCTCCAAGAAAAAGCGCGTAGTAGCCGATATATGTACCACGTTCGTGGGCGAAGTACTGCAAAGGTTGGTCAGATCAATCAGTGTCTGGAGGCAACCTTGACTCACAACATCTGAAACGGACATCTCGCAGAGGGACTCAATCGGAGCACCGAAGAATCCTTGAATGATCTTATTAGCGATCCATTGACCATTGGTCTTTGCATGAGGAGCCCATATCATCATTGCCTATACTATCAGTGTCACTCTCAAATCTGGGAATTTCACGTTGACATACTGTAGTTCCCAGCACAGACATAAGATAAACAGGTCGTTTACCATACTTCTGTGCCAGAGGTTGCCAGATCAAACAACCCCATCCATGAAGTAGGAACATGTATCCAGTTCCGGTATTGAGATCGCCTACTGTGTGTCCTGTGGCGACGGAGATGGGAACGAGGATCGAATAGATGGCTGCTGATGCAATGCCGACCGAAAGACAGTAGCTATAAGCGTCAACGATGAACAGTCGATAACAGCTTGGATGACTTACACGCAGATTGTAGTAAGGAAGAGAGTCTTTCTCCATGAACTCCAGTTCAAAGGATCATCAGGATCTTCAGATGGAGTAGGAACTAGGACAATATCCCGGGCATGAGGAGCATCAGCCGTGCCGTCAAAGTCGACAAGCAGAACTGTTCCAGGAACAATATCTGAGTATGATTGTGCCATGGCCTCTGTAGGGCTCAAGGTAGATTTTATCGCCAAATGATGCAGTAAATAAGTTAAGAAGATACACTTGCAGGTCTTGGAGCTGGTAATTCCTAAATTGCAGGACAATGAGATGGGGTTATATACATGCCAGAAGGGCCATACGGACGATTCAGCTATGTCTGCTGTCGAGAAGTCAAAGAGGTGGTCGATTGTAACTGATCTAGACTTTTATCCTTTACTTTCCCGGTTTACTTTGCCGATCTCATGACAGAATCCGGGGGTGGGTTCTGATAAGTCCAGGCGATTGATATCGCGGGGTACAGCCAATGATCGATAATTGCGAGATTTAGTTCATTTCGATAGCTTGGCCGACGATCCCAGCTATCTTAGTGTGATGCCTACAGCCAATAGTTGATAATTGCGAGGTTCGCAAATTGGGTACCTTCAGATAACAATTGCAATCATGCTGTTATCTTTACTCGATAGGGGAACGACAGGTTCGTATTGTACATATCGTGACGCTAGAAAGCTCCGCACTGGGTCATGTCTTGCTGGCTCCTACTTCCGGAGTCGGAACACGGAGGTAAGGACGCGGTTTCTTGAGGAAAAATGATAAAATCAAGATATAAAGACGTACTCTAGAGTCAGATCTTATCATATCAACCGTCGTTTTATACCTTCCCAACGTTATCCATTCTTCCCATTTATCACATCAAACAATTCATCATGGCTGCCCTGGTTGAAAATCTTCCCCAACAGGATGTCACCTTCAAACCTGACACAAAGACAACCCTCCAAAGCTCCATCCTACCAGATTGGGAGATCAAGGCGGAGATATGCCGAAAGGTCCTGCGCGACTCTCTCAACCCCGACTGGCTGCTACCTACCAACAGACTTCCTTCACCAGAGATACTGAATGTCTCTACATTTATTGAACAATGCGATTTCTTCTCACCTCGAGAGCTGGAGATCACTTCTTCTAGCGCGACAAGTCTGGTTGACCAGATGGCGTCCGGCTCTTTGACAGCTGTTGAGACAGTGACTGCTTTTCTGAAGAGAGCACACGTTGGACATCAACTTTGCAACTTTGCCACCGAGTTCATGACCTCTGAAGCTCTGAAGGACGCAGCCGAACTTGATGCTCATTTCAAGGCAACTGGCAAGGTCAAGGGACCTCTGCATGGACTTCCCATTTCTACCAAGGAGCACATCGGCCATAAAGGTCGTATTGCACACTCAGCGTACATTGCTCTTATAGACAATGTCGTTGAGGAGGATGCATTGATAGTTCAATACTGCAAACAAGCTGGAGCAGTTTTCCATGTGAGAACGAACGAGCCTCAAAGTGTCATGGTAAGCGACTCCCTATCTGTTAAGGCTTTTCTGACGATGTAGCACCTCGATTGCTCAAACCCAATCTACGGCACAACCGTGAACCCGCACAACCGAAATTTGACATGTGGCGGCTCCAGTGGAGGCGAGGGCGTCTCTCTGGGTCTGCGTTGCGCCGCTCTCGGAATTGGAACGGACCTTGGCGGCTCGGTCAGAGTACCAGCCGCTTTCTGTGGCGCCTATGGATTGAGGACTACTGCACTACGAAACCCGTACAAGGGCGTTTGCCTGCCTGGTGGTGGACAGGAGAGTATTCGTTGTGTCATTTCTCCCCTGGCAAACAGTCCACAAGATCTTGCTCTCTTCCAGAAGGCAGTGATTGATCAAGAGCCCTGGGAGAATGAGACTTCATTGGTTCCCGTTCCTTGGAAGCAGGTGTCTCCCTTGCAGCCAGGTAAATTCACAGTTGGTGTTTTGTGGAACGATGGGTACGTCTTGCCTCTCTGCACGCAGAGCATTAATTAACGTATTATACAGCATGGTTCAGCCTCATCCACCTGTTCTTCGTGCCCTACGACATGCTGTTGAGAAACTCAAGGCTGCTGGCGTTACCACAGTGGATTTTGAGGCGTACAACCACCAAGAAGGCATCGACATTTGTTCAGCTCTTTACTTTCCTGAGTGTGCCAAGACCCAGAAGGACCTTCTAGAAGAGAGTGGAGAGCCGATTGCTGAGTTGTCTCATTACATCTTCAACTTCTCTCGGCCTGAACCTCTTTCTGTGCCAGAGAATTGGGCTTGGAATGTCCGAAGAGATAATTATAGAGAGGCGTATGTTCCTCCGACCTATCAAAGATAAATACTGACTAGACCAGGTATCATCGAGTCATGAAGGAGCGAGGCGTTGACTTTATCCTTAGTCCTGCGTACCCAGGACCCGCTGCTCTATTAGCTAATGCTCATTACATCCCATACACAGCAATCTGGAACGTCCTCGATCACCCAGCCGTAACGTTCCAGACTGGTCTCAAAGTCGATCCAGACGTTGACGGTGCTGATCTCAACTACAAGTCTCGATCTGCAGAGGATGAAACAGAATATCGCAAGTGTAAGTTCAACCTGAATTGACTTTGACTAGCAAATAATCATCTAACACCCAGTACAGACTCAGCTGAGAAATATGTCGATGCACCCCTGGCATTGCAGTTGATTGGAAAGCATTTCCGAGATGAAGAGACTGTTGCTGCTGCAGAGTTTGTTTCGAGCATCGTTCAAGCATAGCTTATTAAGGTTAGATAATACAAGGCCGGTAAAAAGAAAGTAGATAGAAGATGAAAAAAAATCCCTGTCGTTGTAGCTTTTGTTCTTTTCTTACGTCTGTAGTAAATGCCTTTTTAAGTGTATGTCCTTACGGTAGTCGGGTTTGTACTAAGACTAGTCTTGGCATGATGACGCTGGGAATTCGGGCGATAAGCTAGCGCTACAGCCTACAGGTACTTATCGCCAACCACCATTTAAGCCTCGCCTTCCCCGCCTTATCGAGTCCCCCTCTGAAGGTCTCCTCTTCTTCGCGTAAGCTTTATCCGATGCCTGCGTCACAATAATCCAAATAAACGGTGATAACAATCCCCATGCCTGGTGTCAAGTTGCGCGCCAAGACAGGATGTTTTACCTGTATGTGTAGAGCCGCCACTGGAGAATTGATCGGCTGACTGTTTTCAGGCAGACAACGTAGAGTCAAATGCGACGAGAAGAGGCCGTCATGTCGCAATTGTGCTCGTTTTGGTCGGAACTGCGCTTGGCCGGGCGCGTCAGATATGTCCGACAGACGAAGCCGGTCCAGATACTCACCCCAGCCCATAGAAACTAACGATAAAAATCTCCTGTGCGAAAACCCTGAATTGGCTCTTGCACGGCCCCCACGCCGTGACGCTACACCAACCTATGTCATGCCGGTGACGAGCAAATTCTCTGGGATTTATAACATGGCACATCCCTTGTTCCAGTCTGACACAGAACATGAGCTCATTCATTATTTCCTCAATTTCTTCTTTCAATCTCTTACTCTCCCAACACGAGATGACACATACAATTCACAATCTCTATGGGAATTGATGAATATGATGGCGCAAAACGATATCGTCAAACATTCTGTTCTGGCAAGCTGTGCTTCGAACAAGCATGTCATGTCAGGTAATAACCGCTACCGATTGCTTGGCTTGCAGTATTACTCGAGGGCCGTAAAGGAGATGAACCAGGAGCTTGAATCTTTTCGTTCCGATAATCCGATTCAGCATTCATACTTATTAACCGCAGTATCTTTCTTTTACATATTTGGTGTATGTATGGATTCTGTCCAACAAGTCTTACTGCTACTGACCTGCATCAGTTCTGGGGCATCGACGCAAGCAGTGATCCGAGACCTCATGTCGACGGCGCTGTTAAGCTTCTGACCATGAAGAGTCATGATCAAGCTGCCAAATCTTCAACGCGGACATACGATCGCGTCAACATAGGTGCAGGTTTCAATGACCTGATGATATTGGCAGCATCTCTTCTCCTTGACCTAGTCGCCGAGAATCTCAACCACCACATTATTATCTCAGAACAGCAAAAGCCGTGGAGGTGGCAGATGGATCTGGCTATGGCGATTCTTCAATGTCCTGAAGAGCACGACAAGTGGAGCCATTGTTTTCTTGGAGCGTGGCCGCTGTTGATTCTTGGCTATGGCGCAAGAAGCATAGAGGAAATTACATTAGTAAAGGACGTGCTGGGTAATATTCGTCAGCGGACTGGATATGGGGAGGTACAGAGGATTCGGGAAGAGCTGGAGGAAATTACCAGTCTCAAAAGTGCCAGGTAATAATGTGGTTTGTAAAAAATTGGTTACATTGATCTCAACAATTCATGACGTAGCTGTCAATGTGAAGCTTCGAAAATCCGATCTCAGTATAATTCGTTTGTAAAGGCAACACATTTCTCCGTCTTTCTAGTAAAAACAATCAATAACATTAGAGACTTTTATGTATTGCATCCATTATGCTTTTTGCAACTAGCTCAATAACTGTACACCAGTTAACAATATTCTTCTCGTGCGACAGAATTATTGAAGCTAACTACCCTAAACCACTCTTCATCACCCCACGTTAAACCCTGCATGAACTGACACGTCCCCCCTGTCAGATCATCACTAAATATGTCTTTCATTCGCTCGTCTAATCAATCTAACTGGTAGGCGAGCCCCTAATGAGGAGCCATTAATTATCTCATCAGAACGAGGATTCCCAATTCCCCTCTTCCTTTTGCGACTTCTTTTCTCTGCACGGACTTGACGTTTCCGAAACTCAAAAACACTCCCGTCTGTTCAATATGTCGACCCCCCCTGCGGCTGCGACAAGCCCAAAAAGTGTCAAGAGCCCTGCTAAAAGTCCCGCAAAGAGCCTCTCCAAGAGTCCCCCGCAGCAGGCTCAAACAGGCGTGGCAGATGCAGGCGTTCTCGAGCCGGAGCATTGGCAACAGCTTGCCGAGGTAAGAGTAAGATCCTTCTTGACGCCTATATACTAACAATATGTAGGAAGAGAATGCTGACGCTGATGATGATGCTCATTCATTGAGTGAGGAGAGTCTTGCGCAATCTACAGACTCGGTCACCTCTAGTATTTTTGAGTACCGCAAGCTTCATGGCAGAACATACCATCGCGAGATTGGCAGTGCACAGTATTGGTAGGATTATCACGGTTTCATGCATCGGCGATAAGGCTGACTTGAACAGGGCGGCCAATGACGAGCGACAGAGCGAGGTCCTTGACATCAAGTAAGTTCACCTCTGCTTACAGAGAGGTCACGGTTAACAATGCAAGCCATCACTGCCTTACTCTAGGTATTGGAGGAAAGCTTCACCTTGCGCCTATCGACACAAGCAAAATTACAGTAAGTTGTTACAAAGAAGAGATGTGATCGGAAGCTAACTGTTTGAAGAAAGCGCTTGACATTGGAACTGGCACCGGTATGTAGACGAACCTTTGCAATATCAGAACGCTAGCTGACTCAACCAACAGGTATTTGGGCTTTGTGAGTCGAAACGTCCAATTCTTAGTTGCAGTACTAACTCAAGACAGAGACTTTGCAGATGAACACCCAAACATCCAAGTAATCGGCACCGACGTCTCTCCAATTCAGCCCTCTTGGGTCCCTCCAAATGTGCAATTGTCAGTCATCGATGTACCAACCACATACACTCCCTTCTGACTAACACCTACAGTGAAATCGAAGACTGCACCCAAGAATGGACCTTTGCCTCCGACTCAGCCGACTACATCCACATCCGCTGGCTCGTCGGTGCCATCCCCGATTGGTACAGCTTCTACGCTGAAGCGTACAAGACCTGCAAGCCCGGCGGATGGGTTGAGAGCCACGAACCCTCTGGTATCATTACCTCTGACGACGGTACTGTGGAGGAGAACTCTGCGCTGGACCAGTGGGGCAAGATCTTTATCGAGGGTGCTAAGAAGCTGGGTGTGAGCTTCAGTGTGTACGAACAGGACTTGCAACGCAAGGCTATGGAAGCTGCTGGCTTTGTTGATATTGAGCAATTTGAGTACAAGGTATGTCTGATATTTAACTTGCTGACGAAGCTAACCTGGTGATAGACACCTATTGGAGGCTGGCCCAAGGATCCGGAGCTGAAGGAGCTTGGTCAATTCGGCAAACTTGCGTTCCTGGCTGACCCTGAAGGGTTTGTTCTTTTTGTTGCCAATACCATCGGTTGGTCTGCGTCTGAGGTTCATGTTTATCTTGCGCACGCAAGACGGGAGATCCAGTCTGGCAAACATCACCCTTACTACAAGCAGCGAGTCGTCTGGGGTCGCAAGCCTGAACAAGCCTAGCATAGATCTTCAAGTATGGGAATCTAAGGTCAGACACTTCTGCTGGTCAATTTCAATCAAGTAACAGATTTACCTCATATATCTCAATTAATATCTTGCTCCTCTCTAGCTGTACAGCGTGCCAATAGTAGGAGAGCTCCGGTGCGGAAGGTGCAGCATCAGCAGTGACTGCCCGATTAAATGTCTTGCGGGGCTTCCACTTTTAGTACCCCCACCTCGACGGGGTTGCCGTTTCTGATGTCCCCGCTTCCTTCGGTGTACCGCGGATTCCTTACCGAGCAAAATATCACTAAAATCTCTACAGATGATCATGTCCAGCGTTATCCAATTTTCTAGGTTGAGGCGATTGCACTGATCTACCTACGTGTTGCTATTTGGTGACTCCTTATGGTGGAAAAATTCGCATTCTAAAAATTTGAACGGCTAGGTCTGGATCTCTGAATGCCCTCACTTTCCGTCAGTGCATCATCGACGCACTCACATTGGGCTAACATCTCAAAAATACAAGACTTTCTTTTTAACAATGGGACATTCTTCGATTCGAGGCGATCACAATTATATATACCTCTCATCTTGTGTCTGGTTCAGTGGAGTTATTCAGCTTTGCAATTCTCAAAACAGTTGTGTCTGAATGCCCTCACATTGGGAGATATGGCGGTGTTATTGAGGCGCATGAGATCGTTGTGGCGGTGTATGACCAATGTCTGAGCCAGCAGTGTAAAAAGAGAACTCGATCATAAACGAGGGATGTTAGTTGAGATGAGGAAAAAAGAAACTCCGGTACAGGGAATCGAACCCTGGGCTCCGCGGAACTTAATCTCTCAGGTTATGAGAGCGCGAAATGTTAGCCACTACACCATACCGGACGGCTTTTAGGCTGTTTCATGCTGGAAGGGGCTGCAGTTGAGCCTCAAGAAGCAAGCAACGGACTCCAATTTGTTGGAAGTGGTCCCTCAATTTGCCGCACATGGAGCCTCACAGACTCATTGCTACCCCACAGGATCAACCGCCATCAATTTTTACCCAACAATCCGAGTTCTCTTCAAGAACGCCAATCCAATAACGTCATTGGATGTGATGTAAGATTTTTATTATCGCTGCAGAGAACTACGTACACGGTTTGTCGGGAAAGAACACCCATCACTCTGCGCTGACTTTGGCAGACATTTAGGGATTTTGTTCAGGAACACGATTGAAACAGTATGAACGTGGAGGGTCGGAAGGTAGTTGTGCGATGCTGATCAGCGACTACAGCCATCAAGGCGCAAGAAGAGAGTTAGAGTTCAGGCGTGAATATACCATGTCATCATTCCATCGTATCCAAACATATCTATGTTCATCTAAGCGACCTTGGAGATCTTAAAGCCTCCGGGCATACGAGTCTGGAAGACTCCATCAGGATCATAATTTGTAGCAACCTTCTTCAAGAAGGCAACATTCTCCTTTCCATACGTAGAAAGAGGATCTTGCGTAAAGTCGGCATAGTTGAGGTACTCCCACTCCACAGCAGCATCTTGCTCTACGCTATACTGTTTGATCGTCTCACGAAACTTGACCATGCGCTCACGAGCAAGCTTCTCTTGTTCAACACCGTTTATCATGTGCTGGACTTGAAACATGACGGCGTTATCCTTCTCCCGGTCGAGACCAACCACGTTTCCACCTCGTGAGACGGAGTGTTCCGAGAAGATGGTCGGCATGGCTTGGAAGATGGCGTGATTGATAAAATCGCCATCGGGAGATTGAGCCTTCCAGTCTGCGACGAATTGCTCATGCAGGGCGAGAGCCTTTTGGTACATGGCGAGTTTGTTCTTGAAGGTGATGGCGAACCAAACATTTCTGCTTCGTTAGTCTTGAACCGCGTCAGCAGAAGGCATTACGTACCGGTATCCCGCAACAAGTTCAAGCTCGACAGTCATATTGCGATGACTATCCTTGCGCAAGTTGGATGTCTCATAAGGAATCTTCCAGAATTCATCCAGAGCCTTTGGTGAAGCGACACCAGTTGTGTCCTCATACGAAACAGTGATACCAATCTTGCCAGCCTGAGGCGTATAGCTCCAGAAAGGAATCACTGACCCATCCTGATAGCTTTCGATGTTATCGGTCCAGTTCTTGTAAGCTTCGACATGTGCCTCTGTTGTTTCGGTCGTATACGTGACAAGTCCACCCCAGAGAAGGGGCGCGTCGAAGGCCTGTACGTCGAAGCGGGTGACGAGGCCAAAGTTGGTAGAACCGCCCTTCAGCGCCTTCCAAAGGTCGGCGTTTTCGTTCTTGTTGGCATTTACGATGCGTCTGGGACTGTTAGCGTCCAAGAGATGAGAAAAGGGTTTGAAGGCTTACCCGTCGGCAAGGACGACTTCAAAGTTGACAACCTGGTCGCATCCGAAACCTCGTCGGGCTGTATAAAAAGTATTACCACCTCCAGTTAAGAAGCCGGCGACACCGACCGTCGAGGTACGACCACCAGCTGCGGTGACACCAAATGGCTCAAGGGTCTCGTAGACATCCCTCCAGATGGAACCAGCTTCAATTTGAGCAACCTTTGTCTCCTCCACGTATGTCGTCTTGTTCATCAACCCTAAACAAATTAGAAAGCATAATCATATAGGCAGGGAATATGTACCTAGATCGATAGTAACACCGTCGTTGACTGCAAATTAGATAAGCGTTGTTTCATGACGGACATCCAACTTACTATTATTAGCTGCCCAGACGGTATGTCCGCCACTCCGTACGGCAAGATTGCACTTCGTAACAGGAACCAAGGTCTTAATAATAGTAGAAACATCCTCGGCACTTTCAGGCTGCACGATACAATAAGGTTGCAATTGCGACGAGACGGAAAAGTACGATTCAGTTCGGGTCTTGTAACCTTGACTGTCGGGCGCATAGACATGCTTCAAACCCGCACCCTCGAGCAAAGCACACTGAAACATTAGTTACTCTATTAATGGATAGGGGTACAGGGCTTACGCAGTTCTCCTTCTCCATGGCTTTAGCTGAGCTGAGGAGCATTGCCGTCAAGGCCAAGACTGATGTACTCGACTTCATATTGACAGATGTGACACTGAAAACGGAAGATGATCTGGAGAGAAGAGACAAGTGCCTGTGCGGAAGCTTTGGTCTTTTGTGATCGACTTTTGAGACACTGGTGGTTGTATGGACCCTTGTTTTCAGGCGAAGAAAATGGCGCATTGGAAGCGAGTTTGTATGCGATTGGTTTGTCAGGTGCTGTTAGCAGGGGTGAGATATGCATGTTGGTTGATCCTAGTTCGCGGATGCCTGTTCTGGTATTGATGATCCTGGAATTGTCTGCTGTTCGGGGAAGTGACAGCCGGCAGGATTGATCTTCATTTATCACAAACAGGTGGCTTTATCACCAACATCTCAGCATGCATCTTGCTGATCTCGAATTTTCGACTTTGCCAAGGGACATGGATTCGTGTGATGATGATGATGCACAGCTAGTGTGACTTGAAGGGTTGTTGAGAATTGAAGCGAACGATTCTTGAACTCAGACTAATGTCAAGCTCCCGAGATCGACAAACTACTCACTCCAAAGGACAACTAGGCCGAGAGAGTTCATATTCCCGTCGTAAGAAGTACATGAAGCAACCTTACCCATGGCATAATTATACCTACCGTCATAATAAATGTCACTTCGGCAGTTGGGATTGACAATCTACAAAAGGCAAAGATCATGAAGATCTCTAAACAAAGTTTAGAACCCTTGTCACAGCTGAAAGGCTGGTCATTTCCACCGCCTCTTCATTCGGCCATCCCGTAAAACCCCTGCATTCAAGGATCCACAGGAACAGAAGAAACCACCTGCACAGCCAGAAGGGTACCAGGAGGAATCTCCTTTGGTGCTTAGACTACAAAATAAAGTGATCTAAGTTTCGGTTCAAGTTGGTACATCATGATCCAACTATTTCGTCCTTCATGCGTGGAGTTGCTAGTTCTTTTGACACCCAGACGGCCCGTACCTACTGTAAACTGTATTTCCTGTCAAAGGATCCCTTTTTCTCTTAATCTGCGGAATAACTTCCTCGGCGAATATCACTTCCGAAAGTATCTTATACTCCCTTGCGATGTAGAATTTTAAAGTTCTGGTACCCCAGATGGTGGCTGGCCCTTGATGCCTGTTGACACCTAACGGTCAAATGAACTTCTTCTCTCTTTGTTTTCCTTCATTGATATGATGATTTAGCTTTCAGGCTGCTCACTTTCTCGCTTCTTCTCTTTTGTTGTTTCTCGTCTGCGTTTCAACACGATTGTCGCCATGTCTTTTCCCATCGTTAATGGCGTCGAGGTAGCAGTCCCACCGCCCGATGGGTACAAAGTGGACTTTGACAATCCCGAGACGGATGTGTCGATGATCCGCAAGGCATTCTGGATTTTTGGACTGGAGTTTGCTTTTGCGACTGCATTCCTGGCACAGCGCATGTACACCAATGCTGTGTTATTGCGAAAGTTTCTCCTTGATGATTGTAAGTTAACTGATGATGGAAATTTCTAGTAGATGCTGACTCGATAGGGTTGATTCTCTTGGCTTGGGTAAGTAATTGAAATGTCATATTGGGGAATATACTAACCCGTACAGATCCTCTCCATCGCGGCGCAATCATGTCTTCTCAGTGCGTATAGCCGCAAGCTTCTTGGTGTCCACGCCTGGGAGATGCCCGTCGACAGCAATACCGAGTCAGCATTGGTATGATCCCCCACAACGATATCGATCTGTGACTTACACCTTGCAGCTCGTCATGTGCACGACACTCACATATATCCCGACGACCATTCTATCGAAATTGACGCTTTGCTTCTTTTATTTCCGCCTCTCGCCGTCGCTATGGTACCAATACACTGTCTATCTTACCGCCTTTATCTGCACAACGAGTCTAGTCGGAATCTGGTTCAGCGTTCTTTTTGCTTGCAAGCCGATTGCGGCCGGTTGGGACGTCAGACTCTCGGTTGGTGCGACATGTATTAATCGTCCTCCGATCTACATTACACAAGCTGCGTTTGGGTGCATCACCGACTTGATGCTATTGCTGTTGCCTATTCCGACCGTCATTGGGTTGCAGATGTCCACGAGACAAAAGTTTGGCTTGCTTGGGTTGTTTGCTATTGGTTCCATCACCCTCATCACATCGATTGTTCGATTGGTCTTGTTGCTACCGAGTTTGTCGAACCCAGATCAAAGTTGGTCCTTGGCAGAAGGTTGTCTCTGGGTGTAAGTATCTCTCTAGACTCCCGAAACTCCGACTAACCATGACAGTATTATCGAAGCCAATCTTCTCATCATGTGTGGCTGTCTCCCCACTCTTCGCGTCTTCCTCAAGCACGTTGCCCCACGAGTTCTCGGCGATCGAAGTCAGAACAAGCCGACCGAGGACAATAGCGGGAGTTATGGGTTACGCACGTTCGGTGGTTCGAATGGACCGCGACGCAAGTTTGATACACTCGTGGAGCTGGAGCATGATGTCCACTTCAATAGAAATAGCTTGAGGCCTGATATGGGAAAGACAAATGTCAAGATTTACAGTGGACGGTCAGATGAGTCCTTGACGAATCAACGGGCGACCGGGGATGGGGAGAGTGAGGATGGGATATTGCAGACGAGAACGACGACTGTTCAGTACGAGAGACAATAGGATGTAACTTAATGTAATGCATATGAAGCTTGTCTTGTAGTCCGGGCATCCTATTCATATGTGCCTGCTGAAGGCGGCGGAGCAACAACGATCTCCAGTTGAACATAGCACTGTTGACCTTTGCCACGAACATGAAACAAGAATTTGAAACTAGAGGCCTTCGGCTTGTTTGATCATGAATTACATGATAGAGGTCAATTTCCTCTGCTGGAACGGGGCTGGCTAGTTCAAAAGCGTTATAACGGAGACACGGCAGCTGATTCGTTCAGCTAATACAGAGTCTACACAGAGTCCAGATAGAATTCCTGGGCGAGGTTTGATTCGACTTGTCTCTCAATCTGGCTATTCCACTACTAAACAAGACTAGTTCACGGTATGGAGGTAGATGAAGGAAGGAGTAGAAGGGCTACTATGGAAGGCACAGCAACCCTTTGTGGAAGAAAGCTGCGTTGGAGATATTTGGAGCTCAGTCACTGCGTACGACAATGGACGTGATGAGCCTGTTAAGATACAGCTTACCCTCCAGGACTTGATATATCGCTGAATTATAAAAACCTTGTATCAAACTCGGACAAAGTGTCACTGATATGTCCACATTACAACGAATTTGAAGTTCCGTACAAGTACAAAGAAGCTCACACGACTCTTTGCGTAGCCTCGGAGCGATCGATTACATAAATCTACAGCACGAGTATACCCAAACCATAGACCAGTGCTGCAATCCAAGGTCCACCGATTCGGTTTCCTCCAAACGCCATCGCCTCGTTCGGTTCCGAGTCCGTTGTCCTGTTATTGCCGTGAGAAGAATTAAACAACTTCTGTGCTTCGAAATCTTCTTTAATCTCTTCGGGACTACTGCAATTCTCATGAACAAGCTTGAGCTGGTCCTTCCAATGATCACCATCATATGACCACAGATGAGCTTCTGTAGAAGTATCCAGAAGAGTAGTAGTGACCATACCGTAACAGGGATGGCATGGTTCTGAAAATGGCTTCAACTTTGCGTTCCAGTCGTGTAATTCATCCATAATGTCTAAATAAGGTCAGTCCTGCGTTTTCTGGGTTATCGTATACACCTACCCAAGCAGTAACGACCAGACTTTGTATCCTTGATACAGGTTGCGTTCCACATTAGTTCCATGTCATTGGCCTCTGTGACCAATGTTTGCAGTGACGAGAGATTATCTTCAGTTCCATCTTCGGCGCATTCTTGGGCCACTGTCTCGTTCCAATTTCGGAGGGACGTGGAGCAGGTAGCAGTACAAATAGCGTCGGCCAATCTGTTACTTCCAACCCATCCTTGGTATGTTCCCTTCCCCAGTGACCGTGTATAGTCATAGCATTCGAGATCGGTTTACAAGGCCTTGGTACAACTCGATGTAAAGTTTAGGCTGCCGATGTACATATCGCTCTGGACTTTGAAAGCATTGACAGCCAGAGAGAGGCTGAGGGTAATTGTCAAGCGCATGGTAGGTGTATGAAGATGATGAATGCTGATGCTGCTAGTCCGGACCTCGTTTGATTTATATAATCTCACTGATCCTTCGCCTCTACCGGCCCAGGACAGAATTGAATATAAAAAGAATATTTATTCTGCTTTGAAAAGGTCGTCAATCCCGCTAAGATGCCAAGACAGCACAGACCCGGTGCATCAAGCGGATGAAACTGTCTGTTGGTTACTAGCGGAGAATGTGCACTGTCACAGCCACTGCAATGCTGCAGCAAGTGAGCGTCACCAGTACTTCTCTGCTGCATCATTGCTCAGCCAAAACCGACTTGTTGTATGTTAGTCATGAAGGGTTAACTTTCTTTTCTTTCGATGCACATCAATTGGTTGTTATCCCTCAGATGCAGAAATACAGTCAGATTACCAACATGTCACTATTTGGAACCACTGCAAGCGATTGGTGAGGGCTGGCGCTGCCCCCTGGTGCTATGGAGCCATTTACTTTACACTAACAACCAACAGTTGATAACTAACAGCCAACAGAGGATAAGAAAGAAGTGGCTAATACGGTGAAAGCATCGATCACTTTTTTAATCAAGACAAGAGTCATTTCGCAATTAGCCATCTATACATGACAATAGTAATGTTCCACCGAGCATAATCTGCTACCACGAAGCATGAACTGAGTTACCGCCAGTGTGCCATCATCTTCATACGTGACTCGTTTGGTGTTAATATGTTTCAACGGGGAAACGATAGTTAGGTAAATATAGGCAAAGTTTCGTAGGTGGTCAGCTGTAAATCAGGACGACATTGCAAAAGAGCATGCAACAAGACAACCTGGCTTTAAGTTTTCCATCACTGGGGCCCAACGAAAGGGTCAACAGCATTAGCGCGCGATTCTTATCAAGAGTCAAAGTATACAGACTCAATCATCTGATCGTGAGCGCACTCTGCGACAAGCGAGCGTCGTCTCAAGTTTACTCTTGGCTTTCGGATTTCGGCGACGCTAACTATCCCCCTGGGTATAATGATGTTTCTCAAGCCTATGAGTGGAGATTCTGAGACAGCTTGGACCAACATCTGCCTAATCGGAGTGGATATGTCAAAGAGAAATGATTAATTTACAGGTACTAACATGGATCCATCGGACATTGTTAACAGAATAAATATATCGTTCCCGCGCCATGCCCAGCGCTCCAGCTGAACTATCAGACAGCGTTACCGATGCGACGCAGCGGACCTCCTGGACGAACAGATCAATGGACCCGAATTTAGACCTCTATAGGAGTATCTCGCATCTCCCATTTACGGAGCGCCGGAAATGCGTTCAGCACCTTTCCAAGGAAGAACGCAACAGAGTAAGGATCATCGTTGAGAGAGAGCAGGATACTCGAAAACTAGAAGAAGACATTGGGGGCCGAGATCTCGTTGAAGTCGCCTTAGCTGATCCTTCTACGATGCATACCCGGTTGAAACTAACACTCCTTGGTCGAACTATCCATTCGAGGGACGAAGACAACATGGTGAAACGCATCACCAACGGCGCTGAACGCCACGGCTCTGAATTGATTAGTCATATCGCGACAATTGATCACAGTACTACTGTCCTTTCTTTGGATGCCTGGAAGCTGGTCTATTGCGACTTGTATTATATCGACGGATGCGATGCTACACTACAGCAAATTTACGAAGCACGCCTTCGAGAGGAGGATCTCCAAGCCCCTGCCACTAGAGCTAGGGAGCTAGTGCGCGATACGAATCTAAAGAAGGCTCGAAGAAATGCCAGATGGATGATTCCCGCTCTCGAGGCTCCCTGGAAAGATAAAGACCCACCACAACCGAGTCCAATGGAAGAAGCCACTAAACGAATGATACAAATGATCAAAATTTCGCCGATTCCAGAAGAGGTAGCAAAGCTCTACGAATTTGAAAAGATAATGGAGAGAGCCAGTAAGGGCTGGGAAAGAGAGCAACCAAAAAGACGTCTAGAAACACTCTGGAAGCAAGTATCACCTGCACCACCAGCTTGGATGCAGAATATAGTTGATGTCAAAAAGCCATTTGGCTTTATCTACTATGTATCCAGGGAGACCAACCAAAAGTATGGGTACGACTGGAAGTCAGAGTGGCTCCGCATCGTTAATACCTGTTCGCCATTGGGTGTACGCTGGTGCGGTATTCATACTCAGGGAGAGGACAACTGGTTCACAATGCATCGTCTAGAAGCTGAGAACTGGCCTGTGTTCTCCCCCGATGAGACGTTGGCTGAAGACGAGGATCTCAGGAAGTAAGTTAGGATATCGCAGCACGCCGGAGAGTAAACGTGCTAACTACTTGCTAGACATTTCAAGCAGTACAGGGAGAAAAACAAGTCTGATACTCAAGAGGATAGGAAGATAATGAACATGATCAGGGAGAAAAAGGAACACCCTAGAGTACAGGAGTACAGCGATGTCCTCTCTCCTGGATTTCTTCGTAATACCTTTATTGTGATTCCCATCGAGATGGTTGATGGTAATCGTAGTATCGAAGAAAGTGACTGTCTTGATCCTTGCTGGGTCTGGGCATACGATGCAGACTGGGACAGCTCACAGGGCGAAACTGTCTTCAACGGGGAAAGGTACGAAGGTCGCGTCAAGGTAGCCAAATGGTCACTCAACGCATGGTTCTACGGTGCTCGCTGGGAGGGCGTTAGTCTTCGGGATATGTGGCTTAAAGCACAGCTGCACCCGGAAAAAATGTGGATCTGTTATACGAAGGAGCTGGAAGAGTGGGATCATGAACCTTATATATGAGGGAGATGTTTTGCAATGACCTGTAAAAAGCTGTATTTCGGGTACAGCGCACAGGAATTTTATCTAGAACGTATACACTGAAACCTGTGCAATGGGATCGTTAGAGTGAAGGATACTTCCATCCTGAATCTAGTCTTGCTGCAAAGTTTTTGCTCACGGTAAAGAAGAGAACGCGCCCCTCTATCTTGGCCTACACTGCAGTCACATTATCATATGGCATGTACAATTCTTTCTAGACGGTGATTCGGGCATCCTGTCCTGTATAACGTGCACTTTAACAGCAGTCATATCGAGAGGGAAGATCGTAGCCTCTCATTATACTATTGTAATCTCCCTCACTATCAACTCATTTCTAACAAAATCCTTCTTCCTTGCTCTCATGAACTGGCCGACTCTCTTATACGATCCTTCAACTTCCTCTGTGAGTAGTAAGCCAGAAACACTTCTTGGATCTCCAAGCTCAGAGGCCACAGCAAGACAGCAAACGAGCATAGGATCAGTGAATCGAGACTGATCACAGGTTGCAACGGTGTTATTGTTCCACGAGCCGTGCAGAGTTTCATCATCTAGATCAACGTCAGGGTACCGCTTAACAAAGTCCTCAATATGCTGTTTGTAGGCATCTTGGCAAGAGAGTATATCGTTGCCGCTGTCTGAGGTAGGGAGCAACACAAGATTCGATGTTTGCGGATAGACCCAGGCTCTCCTTACAGGCCCTCTCACTTTCAAATATCCAGAAGTGATTTCGCCAAAGGAGTTTCCCTCAGTTTTGGGCGTCACAGCACACTCCCGGATCTCGCAAATAATGATAGGATAGTGTACAGGTGCAAATATATCGTTGAAGCAGATGACTCCACCTTCAATGCTCGCCCACGACCATGAAGGCGCGCGGTACGCCTTTGGCTGGTAAGAAGGAAGCTCAATACCAGGGAGGCTTTCATGTTGATGTTCAACATACCAAGTAAGTTGTAACGGAAACTTGTACGTCCACATTCCAGCGTGATAGCTTGGACCAAGAGCAGAACTAAATGACGAAAACGACGCAACGCCGGCAATCGCGTTCAGTTTATCGCTTTCAAGACTAGCAATGCGAAGGGAGTAGCCTGTTACGAGCCTACACCAAGAAGTCAGAGCGTCATACTTGCAAGCTATAGCCTCCTCTTCAAGTAGCAAAAGTTTGTTGAGGTTGAGGGTATAGGACCTTTCGCGACTGTCGCTATACGGGTAGTGAATAGAGTCGCCAAAGGTTCGTGTACCGGCTTTACAATCCCATAGCATTGTGTGGACGGCAAAGGTAACGGATCGTTGAGCAAGCAGTTGTTCCTGTAGCGTCCAAGCTCTTTTTGCCAGTGGCTCCGACCGTTCATTGTAAGATACAGCGCTGAGCCTGCCGAAAGAGAACGAACCAAACAGATCAGACTTCATACGGAATGGTATCATATAAAGATCCTTTGGGTCAGGCCGTTCCTGTAGAAACCCTTCAGCGACGGCCTCTGCAGAGGCTGCGACGATAGTCAACGCTGAACAGGCGTAAACATCCTTCATCGAGGAGATCTCCTTATGCTTGTCATCATCAGAGTCCTGAATTATACAAAGAGCATCGATCCATAGATATGGAATAGATAGTTTGCGAGTTATAGTGATAGCCTCTCGAACTGTGAGAGGTAATGTGCTCATATCAAGAGCTTTACTGAACCGGGCATAATTCGAAGTGTTGAGGGTCTCGAAGGGTGCTTTACCCCAACAGTAGGATAAAGTTATATATGTTCCTGTTTGACCACCAGACTCAACAACACGAGGTTCTTCCTGATCTGCGGGATTGACTTCGATAACTCGGGTAGGAAGTGGAGCATTTGTGTATGAGCTGGAGCAGCTTTCGTGACCTTTGCAATCGTCAAGCCACGTCTGGATTTGATCACAAGCTGCATCACTGCCCACATCCACTCGCAGAGGACGTGCAGTCACGAACTTGAAAGCGTTATCCTGGCTGGTCGTGAAGGCATAAACAGACTCCATCCCAATATTTATCTCTTGTCCATTCAATAGATAATAGACGCGGACAAAGAACACATTACGGCCAGATGGCGTAGCATGGTAGCTGTCTCGGGATGGAAGTAGAACGGCTTTAACCTGCGTGTCCCCTGGTTTTGAGTCATCGAGAAAAGTCGCAATAAAACTGCACCAATTGCAACTTGACGAAGCTGTTCTGATTTCATTAACGGTGGAGATACCGACTGTCGTGGGTATGGAATAATGGTCATCTTCGGCGGTACAGGTTCTTTCGAAAGCCTCAGTGTTGAAGAACTCAAGCCAACATTTGGGGCAGACGAGGTGTTGTGGTTCCATGTTGATTCGACGTGAACTTTTGGTAAGACGTGGTTTGAAAGGCGGGGTAGTTGAGCCTCAAGCTGGTACCCCGCTACTGGACCGATATAGATAGGGCTTGAACCACGACACCGTTTTACCCCTGCTACACAACACTTAAAGGACTAGTAGCCACCATCTTGGATACAGGACTACCCACTGAACCATGACACCCAAAGCACATACAAGTGTAAAAAACAAACGTGACTGGCGACAGTAGATTCAAAGGTTGTGGGAACAAAGGTCTCAACGTATATTTTCCAAAGCCTTTGGGATGTAAGAAGCTACTATCTACTTGAGAATGAAATGTCTGGTTGAGCAGAGGTAAAAATGATCTAACAGCAACATGGTTGAGCACAAGCCGTCGTCCAACCGATATCTTCCAATCGGAACTATGCGCAGCCAATGTCAAACACCTGAGCAATCGCAGCACCCACTCCCGGTATAGCGGAAAGCGCATCCTTGAGATTATCCTTTACAAAGCCTTCGCAGTCCCATCCAGCAGAATCCCGACATTGCAAGTTGATATTATATGACAGCTCAGCCGTGTTAGCGCCGCTGGCCAGGTTCAACACGATCTGCTGGAAGTTGAGTACGCTGGTGATTTCTTCATCTTCATTGGTGCAACTGGGCTGTCCTTGGTGAGTGCAGAGAGGATTGTCCTCGATGCTGACCTGGATGGTCTCAACAGTTGCAGTGTCGGTAAGGGATGTAGTAAGAACATTGATCATGTAGTCTCGCTGATCGGTGTTGTCCCAGTTGCCCGAGGCGGTGACGGTCCAGGTACAATCAAGGATATCGCCGAACGACTCGAATTGACCGAGCTTAACTGGGGACTCATAGGATGATCCGCCGTCGCAGCTATTATCACCACAGAGCTCGTGCAGACCATCGCTCAGGAGCTTTGATCCATCGATGGTGGAAAGTGGAACGTAGCTCTTGCCGAGTCCAACCTTTGCGTGGTTTTCACCCTGGCGACGGAACATTTCAGGGACTGCGAATGCATTGACGAGCTGTCCCGATAGGCAAGCTAGGGGAAGGGCAAATGTAAATGGGCGCATTTTAACAAAGGTATTTCGCTGATTTGGCTTATATTTCAAGGTGGGTAGATGGAGGTTGATTTGGAACTGACGATGAGTGTATGATCAACAAAAGGAAGTGCTTCAGTGCTCTTATAGTGATATGAGTTTTGTAGGGAGCGCTCCTACGTACCTCCGGAATTGCCATGTTCAATATATCACCTTCCACATTTGGCTGTGAGCAAGCTTACTCCATGCTCGGATGATATATAAGCGGGTATCTCAGATGCCGAATGTGAACATACGATGAACATGACATTGCGTATACCGTAAAGCTGCACTCAGTAATGCTTGGATAAAAGGATGCCAAGGTCCTCCAAGGGGTATCGGCAGTATCGCGGATCTGTATCTTTCATGGCAATCGAGAAATTTCCAATCAAGCTCCTCGTATTGTAAGCGGGATCTGCAGTTAGCGGAGCCTGTGTGTAGATCTCGGGGATTACACTGTTACTAGTGCTTATTTAGAGTGAAGGGAATGACAATCTCTAATCCTGTGCACTGATAAATGGCAGGCAAGTGTCGTAAGAACTATTTTCTGAGGCTTGGATGAGTTGAGCAGGTTGTTGCGTCTCTCTCATGTTCTCAGCGGCCAGATCTTCTGACACCCTGAGCCGTGGATAACGTGATGATGATCTGTCTTCTACATGTCACGCCTTAAAAGTAAAGCCGAATGAAGCTTGACCGTGGTAAAGGAAAAACTGTCCTCATGACTTATTTTGTCAAGGAAAACATTGACTGTCATTGTTCCATACAAACAAAGACAAGAATTATCCTCTTCTATAATCCTCAACCCGAAACTCAAATATTCCACTTCCCGGCCTTTCCTCCACGGCTCGAATCCTCCTCCTCGTATCTCCTTCCCGATCCAAATCGATTCCCTTGGTCGTCTTGGCTATCGACGAAAACGTAATCTCTCTTAACTCATTCACACCGTCCCGCGTCATAGCCACAAGACCGTACGCAACTCCCACAACCCCAATAAGAAACGAGGCTATATACACTGTAATCAGAACACTCCGATTGTAATGGAAGTAGCTCCCTGTCTTCATGCGAACACAGGGATATTGTGTTTCTGGTCCACCTGGTCCTCTACCCGACAGTTCCTTGGGATCAGCTGCCCATGCCACTGCGAGAAGTAGTGGGTCTGAAAGGAGCGAGATGAGAAGATCTTCGTAGAGCTTTTGTACTGCGTCTTCAAAATTGGGGACAGGCAGGGTTTCGGGTCGAGCGACCAGCTTTGAGGTTGTGATGGATGAATGGGCGATGGGGCCGGGTAGTAAGATTGACCCCTCGAGCAAATCGCGGATCTTCTTGCCCAGCGAGTGATATGCTGCTATTTTACGGTAGTATTGCCAGTTGATTGGAAAAACATAGTTCTCTTCTGGCTCGGCGTACTGTGGATCGAGAGTTCCATCTTCAGATGAGTCGTTGATGTATGTCGTGTTGATAACCTTCCGTAGATAATCTCGGTTTGTGACCTTGTAGGATTGCCGACCACCTGTATAGTTCAGGTTGACCGTATAGTTGGTCTCCCAATGCTCGCAAGCTGTGATAACAGGCGTGTAATCCGAAGACCAATTCTTCATACTACGGTTCTTGGCATGCTGTTCATCAATGCTGTCCACTTCAACATACCCCATCCATAGTACTGGTTCAGATCGAAAAGCACCCAGATTCTTGGGGAATGGTGGCTTTGGTACTGGTTTGTTGTTCTCGTCAACTTCAATCTGATCAACTTTGTATTCTCCAATGCTTGCGACAGTGTAAAAGCTTGCATTCCCATAGGGTATCAGTTCGGTGAGGTTGAAAGGCGTAGTGTAGTTCTTGAAGCTCTTCATCGTCGAATTGACTCCTTTGGCGAGTTGCTCGCACTTGTATGCTGGTCCGACAAAGGAGATGGTCGTGGAACAGTCCCATCCTTTTCCACAAATCTCATCAGCCACTTCGTCGCGCTGCACCGGCTGTCCTCCAGCCAAAACTCTCGAAGCAATTGAGTCCAAGGGCGGGGCAGCCTTGAGCCAGTAGTCAAAATGGTAAGGAGACTCTCTGTCTCTCATTACCTCGTTGAACATAGAGATCGAGATACCTCGCATGGTCTCATTCCTTGCCCGCTTATCATCATCCCAGCTCTTCTTGGCATCATTGCTAAAGTTCAAAGTCCGGACATCCTGGCAGAATGTGTGATCTCCTCGTGTATCCGTAACCGTATTCAGCGTCGCAGAGGTAAAAATGACGACAGCAGGCGACAACCAGATATATATCGCCAGCACCATAGCGAATGCCGATTTCTTCCACGCCTCCCTGTTGAATAACTCAAAAGCATTATGCGCTGCACCGAACAGTGAGTCAATGGCATGAACGGTGTAGCTTTTCCGACTGACGGCTCGCCAGGCAACTTGTTGGTGCGCTGTCAAGACGGCAACAACGAAACTTGCCTTTGCAACAAATGCTAGAAATTGACCGAGACGTAGCCACCATTGCTGATTTGTAGCTTCTCGGTTGTGAAGATGAGAGTAAAGAATATGATGACCGATGGCTGCGGCTGCGCCGAAGACAAGACAGACGACCATGCACCATTTATTCTTTGCGATGCGAAGCCATAATGGGTCTTTGGGTGGTGGCGGCGGAGGTTGATAGAGGCCAAGTCCATGTGCTGGTTCTGAGTTGAGTAAGTTCACGCGACTATTGTCTCTTCCACCGGAGGCATATGATCCGCGCAAGTCTGGACTCAAGGGTTCAAGAGGGTGGATGCCAGGACGGGGAGAGTCAAAGTCTGATCGGGGTGAGAGGTATGAGGTTTGGTGGATAATGGGTGTATCGGCGGGCGTTGGCGCGATGTTGGGGTGAGCTTCAGAGTGAGGGTCGTTAATATGTTGGTATTCTGGCGACGACCTGAAGAATGACGTTGATGCTTGCCGCATGCTGTCGGTGGGTGCCCGTCAGGCTTAAAGATAATGCCTCAGGATGTAAGCATAAGCTTTGAGAGTTGTAGCCAGGAATGGCTAGTGTGATGCAGTCGTGTGGGTTCTCGCTGGCCTTTAATCAGTCTTCAAGGGTGACAAGGTCCATGGTGATACAATGAAGACATGGTCGCGCCAGTTGCAGTTCAGTTCATTCATATTTGTCTCTTCCCAAGGAAAAATCAGTCTCTACCCTTGGGGCTGAAAAGAAATGAGGGGGCTTTCCCGTTGCGAACCCCTGAAGCTGACATGCTGACAATACGGAGCAGTTGGACCGTTTGAGGTCGGATTATTGGCTGTATTCTGTTTAGCAGCGCTTGGCATTTCCATATTGGGGGCTGAATCTTATACGAGCCAGTAGCAGTTTCAGAGTTGATCTTAGAGATCCACTTGGCGGGAACTAATTTAATCAGCGATGGAGTCTACTGGGGCTGAATGTGGATAACAGAACTTAACCTATACTTGACTTTTTAGATTGTTCAAGACAGCTTTTCATTTGCTACACCTATGTTTGTCTTGATGGTAAAGGTTCTGCACTTGAAGAAGAACTTGTATAATTCTTGATACCTTGGTTTTTATCCGTGTTTCTTATCGACTGCATTGGCAGATCTCCAGACTTGGAATCGGGGTTACGCTCCACGCTTCAAGATTGTTTGATATTCACAAAATACCATCCACCCAAGTGTACAACCCCAGTGTTTCGCTGCGATCTGTCCAAGAGATATATTTTATCCGAGAAAGATCCATTGACCAGTAGCCTAGACTAACTGCCATATGACTTGACCCTTCATCAGACCTTGACAGCAACAACTTTCGCCCCCTCAGTCACTGTCCCATTAATGGGTTTAAACAATCCGCCACCTGTAGAAACATAAAAGACGTCCTTGTCCTTCTTTCCCCTCCCAAAAGCCAGTGAAGTCGAACCCGCCACAGTCATCTCACTGACACTACCAACGACGATCTTGGCCTTGCCCAACTTAACGTCCACAAACACAATTGAGTTGTCAGAGTTGCTCGTAGCATAGATGTTCCCGCGAGCATCAAATTCAAAGTCATCAAGAAAGGTCACGACATGCGATAAGTCGGCGACAAGTTGAGGCTTTGATCCCTTGACGGCATATCCAGTCGGGGTTATAGCCGTTTTGTAGATCTTGACGGCGTTGGAATTTGACCAGTAGAGATAACCTTGGCGGATCCTGATACCGTTGATGCCGAATGCGTTTGGCGCTGGGGGAGCCATCTCTGGGAAGGTGAACGTTGTGTCATCGAATACGCCAGTTGATACATCGAGACGACCCACGAAACCTTTTACCGAATCCGAGACCAGAACAGCATTGGGTGCGCCTGGGATGGCAGCGACGCCATTAAGAAATGTGCTCTTCTTTGTCATGTCGCTGATCTTCCTGACCCTGACCCTGCGCTTCCCATAGAACTCTACAGCAAAGGCTTTGAAAGTGCCAGGAATCAATTGACTGAGTCCAGTTGCATTGCTGCCGACGACAACAAAGGTCTCAGGCTTGCCAGGACACGGAGGAAGTTCGGCGATTCCCAGAAGACCTTGGGTGGAGGGGAATGTCACCAGTTCCTTCAATTTGTTGCTCGATGGTGGATAGGAGACAGTGTAAATTGATGCAGCGGGCCAGAGCTCAGTGACGAGCAAATCTCCATTGGAGCGAACAGCGATGTTCTCGAGCCATGTACCGAGGTAGAGCTGAGATATCGTTTTTGCGGGGAGGGAATGAGAGAGGGCAAGGGCTGGGAGGGTGAGGATGGCTATCAGGCGATTGAACAGCATGGTGGTATCAGTCGCAGGTTCAGCTCTGAGTTTGAAAGGTGAAGGGACCTGTGTAGTTCTCTTTCGATGGAGGGCAGCTATTTGTGCAACTCAATCTTGGAGCTTTACCATTCAGCCTGTTCGTGTTATCGCCAATAATGCAGTTCTCGTTTAGCGATAGCTTTCAATTGGTCCTTTGTTTAAATAATATACAGTAAAGAATTGAAGTCGGCCGACAATAAGGCTTAGTGAGGTTATTACATGATTACACACTCATTTAGTCAGCTTACCCTCGTTTTCGTCAGCCTCCACTCTATGGTAACACGGAAACCCTTGCATATCATATATCAAACTGTTGAAGAGTATCCAACTCCGGTGATGGGATAGATCAAGGGACACCACAGTTTCGCGACCCAGCAGCTCCAAAATCCGTAGGATCGTCTTCATAAAGATCCTGTGAAAGATCACATCCCCTCGGACTATTGAACATACCACCGTCAAAAATTCCCCAGGACAGACACTGAGGGTCAATTGAGCAAGCCCGTGCGCACAAAGGAACCGTTTTGAGCTCGGCGATATGTCTGTAACCGATGGGGGTATCGGCGCTCCAGGTGTTGATTTGGCCATTGCAAGGTTCGAGTTGTGGCTTAAAAAAGTCGGATGAGCAACTGCGGGAGCCAGCTAGAAGAATCTTTTCTCCCTGTGCGTCGGATTGCGGCGTGAAGATATCCTCGAATTGACCAGTGTGTTTATAACAGGTCTTCAACATGCCGTCATACTGCCAGACATCGCAGCTACCGTCCTTCATGCACAACTGTGCACAGTCTTTCTCAAGCAAGACCTGCTGTACTGACTCAATCGGACTCGCGCTGATGGATCCGAACCCAATGTTATCTCCACAAGGAGAATAGTCGCGGGGTGAACAGTTGCGTGAACCAATGAGGTTGCTATCTTCGTTCTTGGGACTGCTCATCGCATCGAATTGTTCCCGGTAAAGTTGGCAGACGCCAGCGGTTTGGAAGAACCATGTGTTACATTGCTCGTCGGCGGAGCATGCTTCCCAGCAATCGGCCTCAGATTGGGCATCGGTGGAAGTGTAGCCTGGGTTTTGAGCTGTTCCTCGGTAGATCTGATTGTTGCATGGTATATCTGCGACAGCTGAAGTAGTAGCGGCAGCAGTAGCTGTCTCAGTGAACGTTGGAGTAAACTCGGTTGTTGTTGCAATTGTCGATTCGGATACAGAGATAACGGTAGATGTGAACTCAATGGAGCCTGTTGTGGTTGATCCAGCAGTAGTTGAAGACTCAGAGATGGTGATAGTTTCGGTCTCGGCGGTCAAATCGGTGCTGGACTGCATTGAGCTGCTGATCTCAGTGGTGGAAGATGCCGCGATGGAACCGGATGCAGTTAGTGCTGAAGTCGCCAAAGCTTCAGCGCTGCTACCACTAGAAACGCTAATGGGCTTACAGGGTCCAGCGGCAACACCAGTGATTCCAATTCCCGCCAGACCAGCGATAATATTCCTCGGGTTGACCATGATTGCAAGAAAAAAGGAGCGACTGCAATGGGAAGAGATATCTTTGAGGGAAAGAGATCTGGTAAAACATTTATGCTGCTGGTTTAAATGAAGTGGCTTCTCAAGACCGAGGTCTAGATCAGGCAGTGACAGGTCTCTGCGCTAGTGCAGGGGATAATGGGCTGAGAAAAAGGAAGCGAAAAAGCTATTGGAAGCTATTGGTATAAGCCACCAATACTCCTTTAGCTAAATAAAATTGCAGCAATGACAGACATCATAATGAAAACCACGGAAGCAGCTGAGCGTTTTCTTACCAGCCTTGTTCATAAACCTTGGAGTTATGACTCTTTGAGAGTCTAATTTTGGAAATGAATACATCATCCCTTTTCATTTATTCACCTTGAGTGCCTTTCAGCTTCTCTTTGTCTTTCTTGAGAGCTATTCGAAACATTCCGTACCTCAGCGAACTCTCATCGTGATATCTCTCTGATTTCTTTCTTTCCGTTCCTTGATCTCGTCCCGATACCTCTCAACCTCAACCCGATCTGAACTCGGGCCTATTGTCTCATTCGCATCCCAACCGAGCTCATACATCTCCCCTACCTTGACCCATCCCCTAAATGTGTCCTCAGAACGGTAGAAGGTGGCTGCGTATTCAGCGGGGTTGGGCCTAGGACCGTAAACCCGAGTTTCCCTTTGTTCAAGGGGAAGGATGAAGTCGATCGCTGTCTCGAACGTTGCTCGAATCGCTGAGTCTGATCGCATCTCTTTGTAGGGGATCAAGTCGAAGGCGATTGGCTGACTGAGCCCTTGAGATTCATTCCGGAATCATCCAATTAAATATAATTGCTTTTCTTTTCGCGTGGTCGCGGTGAAACGTGGATGCTGAGTCGAAAGCCATTAACGATTTCCGGAGCACGATCGGAGCACCAAGCGACTTTGTCGCAAGATATCCGCCATCACGAAGCCACGATCGTCCCTACACTGAATGGCCTGAGCGACGAAAGATGGCTACTAGCAGCGAGGCGCCCTTTGTGCCCAACCCGGACGATGGTCTCGGCTTTGGGCGAAATGAGGACATGGAGGATAGACTAAGCCATATCGACAAGTATACAGAGCCACAATACACTGGGTTTCGCACCATCACTGGGGCATCTATCGTTCCAATGACACCCAGCTTTTACTGGAAGCTGGAAGTAGTTCCTGGGGGGGAATGCTGCTGCCAAAACTCTCAAAACTACGAGATCATGCCCATCAAAGAAGGAGGAGAAGCAGCTGAGAAAGCAAACTGAGGGTAAAGAGGAGCAGTCTCACCGTCGAAGTAAGTCATATGGGGGATCATAATGGGGTCCGTAGAATAAAGAGGCTTGGTGTTAAGAGCGATAGACAGCAGATAGAGGAGAGAGGCTACTGTTTATGATCATGAAATCTTTTTGCTGTCGCGATTCGCTATGAGGAGTGATAGCGCTGCCGCTCTCAACGATCCAAATATCAGCATCCATGGTGTAGTGGTTAGCATTAACGCCTTCCATGTGAAACAAGCGTTAGAGTCGGGTTCGATTCCCGATGGATGCATTTCTTTTGCTTCTGCGTGGCCTATTCTGTTTCCTGTATCATTTTTGCCTGTTGTTGGATGTCTCAAGGCTGTGTGTACCCTTCCCGGTGCCTTGGCTCAAGGCTCCCCGGTGTTTAGTTTATCTTCCTGGTTATAAAGCCTATGTGAAAAAGCAGACTAATCAGTTTTGAAGTGGAGATTTCGCTAAACAACAGCCTGCAGTTGTGGTTCAAAGTGGGTAATAGAAGAATTGTCCTCCAAGGCTTAGGTTGCCAAAATAAAGTTACCTAAGAGCTGCTCCAAACAGGCATAAAGTAACTAAATTATCTCGTCCCTTGTGCTTCTGGCACTTACCTCTCTCAACACCCCCAGGGGTTCCTAGCAGAGATGGCATTGCTAGTCTTCGAACCAGACAGCGCAATCGTAAAAAGATATAGATCATTCTTGAACAATACATTCAGGAATTCGTTTGAATGAGGCTATCTGTGACAATCCAGAGATATCCTAATGCCGCTGTATCTGATGTCAATGCCTTTCCGCACAACCACACCAAGGCTCCAGCCTCTCAAGCCTCAATAATCTGGAACAGAGTAACTAATAAATCGCCCATCATGTCAACATGCGCATTGGAGTTGAAGGAAAATCAGTTGGCAGAGTAGCAAGTATTTCAGCGTAGATACATGGGAGGACAGATCTCACATTGCAACTCATTGTCTGAGCCACTTGCCATTTACGTAGGCAACTGAAGCGGGATTGGTCAGACAGTAACCTTCGCCCTTCGTCAATTTGTCTGAAAATGCAAAAATGAAGGGGATGTAAACGGGATCTAACCGTTTGAGCTGGACGAACAGGGAATCGAACCCTGGACCACTCCCAAGTTATTCAGATGAATTGTGCTAAGGGAGTATTATACCACTAAACCATTCGCCCGATTTGGATGACCTGTGTGTTAGTACCAGCACTCAAGACCTTGACCCAGCAGTTTCAAGGGAAGCAAGGAGACCGTATGCATTTAACATCAAGATAAACGCAAACGTCACATTTGGCTTTTGCTCCGATTTAAATGGCAAGTCACGGGCCAAAGAACAGAATGAGATGAACGGCCTCTGAGGTTACCTATGACCCTTGCATTGTAGTATTCTGAAACGACATCAACTCGCAGTAACTAAGTCTAAAGAACATCAAGCAAAGTTGATGCAGCACTAGACACAAGCCTGGATATGTGAAGTTGACGATATTCAGTGTTCCTTTGGCTTTTGGCTTCCAGTCTCAACCTATTGGAACTCCAAAAATATAGCTGCGCCATAAACTACCCATAGTTTTACTATTAGTCCAGTGGACTTACAAGAGATGCCTTTTGGGCAGGCTGATGCTTTAGTTATTATGGAACGGAAGATCGATTTATCGGTACGAAGGCATTATGCTATGGTACAGCCTCACTTATATCAATGCCTGCAATAACACAAGCAACCAGAATGGATAAACGTTGAACTACCGATGGCAGTAGTTTGAAGTAACCTAATTCGACTGTTGAACCCCATCCACGATGTCCAAACCCACCGTAGGAACCTGATACTTAGCCCGGGCTCGCAGTAGATAATACAAAGCTCCAGCAATGGTCCACCCACTCATGACGACAATGGAGTAATTCATGTTCTGTGCTGTAACGGGTAGAGCGGAGGGAAATGTACTAAAGACTACAACAATTGTAATCCACACGAGGCTGATGACGTTGAGGAGAGGGCCTGCAATTTGTCCCAGCTTGAAAGGCCCAAAGCTATCAGTTGCCGCAAGGCGCCGTCTTGCAAAGAGCATGGCAATGATAGGAAGGGCATAGCTGATATACATGCCGATGATAGCCATGGATAGAAACGCATTGAACGCTGTTGTGTTACCGAGGTAGATAAATCCAAGAAGCATTTGTAAACCGGTTGTCACTGAGACAGCATAGATCGGAATTTGTAGTCGTTCGTTGACTTTACTGAGGTGCTTGTCGAATGGTGTAGACTTGTCTCGAGCAAATGCCCACAAAGTTCGGGAAGTGGATGTAACGCCAGCAACGGTTGCAGCAGTAGCGATGCATACAATAATAAGAGAAAGCAGAGTGGTGCCCACATTGCTCTTCGTTGCGTCGAGGAATATTTGAATGAAGGGATATCCGGTCGGGGTCTTGAGAAGGGTCTCCAGAGAGCCAGTCGAGAATAGGAGTACGATCACGTATACGAGGCCAATCACTGCGTTGACACCAACACTGCCGACCATGGCAATGGGGACATTCTGGCTTGCATTGGGCATTTCTTCTGCTAGATGGCAAGCAGCATCATATCTGGGAAGGTTAGCAAGTAATCGAAAGGTAGGGAGAAGAAGAATACATACCCTAGGAAAGGGTACACGGCACTCAAAAGGCCGACAAGCCATGAAACGCCATCATCCTTCCACCCACTGTAGTTAGTAACCTCTGTGAAGACAAAAGAAGCTGAGTTCTTGTGAGCCATGACGCCAAGAACGATAACGATCGCAAAGAAACCAACAGCGTGGATGATACCTGCAGCGAATGTTAGCAGATGAACTGACTTAGCCAACTGATACTGACCGGACACGGTATTGTGTAACGGTAGGGCTCTATGACCCCAGACGTTGAGCACAAAGGCGTAGGACAGAATAGCCCAGTAGAACAAAAGACCTTGCCACCGTTGTGGTATGTATGCGGAATCGTTGACAATGACGAGAGCTTGTGCCTGGAGACCAGCGGCAAAGGCAGCCGAGGCGGTCAATACTATCTGGCCTCCCACACAAGTCCAGCCGGTCATGAAGGATACGGGCGTTCGGATCCGTGAAGATGTGAGAGCTGCTACCCAGTGGTACTGTCCTAGCACAAGTTACTGATAAGTACAATTGTAGAACTCGATGCTGACTTACCTCCTGCGGTAGGGTACATAGACGCGATCTCACCCAGTGAGCTGGCAATGCACAATGAGCAGATAGCTGAGAGAACACTGGGGCTTGTAAGTGGTGTATGCAGTCATCGGAGAATAACACGTACTAATTGTAGAAGAGACATGGTGCTCCCCCATTGATCAAAGCTGTAGCGATGACAGTTGACAAAGCTTCCCAAGTTGCCATGAGACAGACGCACAATGCCCCCAAGGAGAACAAGGAATATTCTCGACGTAACTCCTGGGCGTGGCCGAGCTGTGCAAGACGCAAGGCATCTTCGTTGTCGGCAATGGCTGGGTTTCTGTCCTCGACAGTATTTCCGTTGTCCTTCACAGAAGCCATTTGATGTTTCTCGAGGTCTGCATCGTAATTTTTAAAAGTAGAAGACATTTTTAAATGATATAAATCCTTTAAGTTAATTCGGAACGTCGAAGCGCTGACCATGTATAAAAAGGAATTGATAAGAAGACACACACAGCCTGCCGGCATTTACAGGCCGATCAGACGCTAGCCAGGGACGGAAGGTAGACGAGAGATCGGTACTGATAACGCGGGGAAGTGGAACGCTAAGACCTAAGTTGGTGTAGATGGAGATAAGGCCGTTTGGGGAGGTGAAGCTGGTTCCGCGTTCCGACAGCTCTAATACCTGTGCTCGGAAATGTTTTCCGAGGACATTCCGAGCGTTCGTCAGGTATTTTACGGTCAAGTATTTGAGACCTGCAAAACGTATTCTTATCTTCCAAACAGCATCATCCTGACTGTCTTCTTTTCCCCCGATCACATCATTATCCATCATGGCTTACCCTCATCCTCTCTCCGCGCTGAGCAGCAGGGAGACAAATCTTGCACGAGACATTGTCAAGGAAGCCCATCCTGGCTCGACGTTGTATTTCAGACAATCCTATCTCTTTGAGCCGCCGAAAGTGGAAGTCCTGAAATTTCTACAACTTGAGCACTCTGGGAACTTGCACACGACATCTCCACGACCTGATCGTTGCGCTCAAGTGTTCTATGACATTATTGGTGGAGATCAGCAAGTGCAGTATTATGAGTCGGTCGTTGATCTGACTCAACGGACCATCGTTGAGCAGGAGGTCATCAGTCCTGAACATCAATCAAGTCTTACTATGTGAGTATCCAAGCAACTCCCTAGGCGCTTTACTAATGTGACTAGGCAAGAATTTGACACCGTCGTGAAAGCTGTTCAAGAATCTGAGTCATTCAAGGAGAAGCTGAGCAAAATCAGGCTGCCCACTGGATTCGAGCCTGTTATTGAGCCTTGGCCTTACGGTGCGCCAGATATTCAAGATGGCAACACGCGTTATTTCCAAGCCCTCATTTTCGCACGCGATACAAGAAAGGGCCCAGACACCAACTTCTACTCGCATCCAATCCCTCTTATTCCTGTCATGGATGCTAGAACAAAGAAGATTGTTCGCATCGAAGAAGCAGCCACTGGCGGTAAGGGCGACAGTTTGACGGCCAAGACGCATGCGCCTGGTCTGCTTGATCACTGCCAGTCCGCAGAGTATGTCCCCGAACTTCTTCCTGGGGGTACTCGGCAAGACTTGAAGCCTTTGATGGTCGTGCAGCCAAATGGACCTAGCTTTTGTGTTACAGAGGGCAACCTTGTTCAGTGGCAAAAGTGGCGGATGCGTGTTACGTTCAATCCTCGCGAAGGAGCTGTTCTGCACGATATCCGATACGATGGTAGGCCAATTATGTACAGATTGAGCATCAGCGATATGGTAAGATGATTCAGCCGTTTAAGAGCTGTTCTAACAAATTCCAGACTGTTCCCTACGCAGATCCACGACCGCCTTACCATCGCAAGCAAGCCTTCGACTTTGGTGATGGTGGTCTCGGCAATGCCGTTAATAATCTGACACTCGGGTGTGATTGCCTAGGAGTCATCAAGGTAGGACAGATGTCTAACCTCGGTTGGATTGAGTCTAACATCATCGTAGTACTTCAACGGCGTTCTTATCGACTCCGACGGAACTGCCGAAGATACAAAGAACGTCATTTGTCTCCACGAACAAGACAACGGCATCAACTGGAAACACACTGACTGGCGCACTGGCCGTGCCGTCGTAACACGACGTCGAGAACTCGTCATCCAGTTTATCATTACTCTTGCCAATTATGAGTACATCTTCAATTATAAGTTCGACCAATCAGCCGGCATTGTCGTCGAGGCCAGAGCAACAGGAATCGTCTCTGTTGTCAACATCGATCCTGGTAAGACAAGTGACTGGGGTAATGTTGTTAGTCCTGGAGCATTGGCGCAGAACCATCAACATGTCTTTTGCGTGCGTATGGATCCTGCAATTGATGGAAATGAAAACACCGTGGTTCAGGAAGAGAGTCTGCCTCTTCGAATGGACCGTCGGACAAATCCCAATGGCAACCTATATGAGGTGCGTAAGACGAAGATCACTACCTCCCAAGGCGTCGATGCAGCACCTTTCAACAATCGAGTCTTCAAGGTACAGAACCTGAGTAAACTCAACCCCATCACCGGCAACCCAGTAGGGTACAAGATTACCCCACCACCAACCCAGCTCCTACTAGCCGACCCGAATAGCGTCCAAGCCAAACGTGCTTTATTCGCCAAGCATCACCTCTGGGTTACCAGGTACAAGGATCACGAATTGTATGCTGGGGGAAGGTATACACTTCAGAGCAAGATTGAAGTGGGCGGTGTCAGCGACGCAGCAGATCGCAATGAAGATGTTCTGAATCAAGACATCGTTCTGTGGAGCGTCTTTGGGCTTACCCACAATCCTAGGATCGAGGACTGGCCGGTTATGCCTGTCGAGATGCTTCAATTACATATTACACCTTCAGACTTTTTCACAGGGAATCCGTCAATTGACGTGCCTTCGGACAAGGATATTGGATCGAGATTAACGTCTGGATGTTGTAGAGACGAAGTTAAACTCTAGATTGTTTTGGAAAGTATGCATCGATAGATCAGTCATCCGTGCAATATAATATGTTACACTATCCTTTCCTTCCAGAATACTCAATTGTCTGCTGTACATTCCATCCGGTAAGAAATTGAAGAGGCCTCGCTGTGCTGTCCAGTACGTAAGCGCTATCAGTAAAGCATTCAACTGCCGAGCCTAGCTTGAGACAATGGTCAGCTGACAGAATCCTTCAGCTCCGCCCGCCTGTGCAAATGCTACAGTAAGTTCCATTTCAACCTACATGGCAATAAAAGATCAGCGGCGATTACTAGACGGCGATTGCCAGAAAGAGAAGAGCTGAATTCAGCTCTGTACGGGTTAGCCAATGAAGAAAAAGCGCACAGACTGTGTTGCAAAATCTTACCGCTTTAGGTTATAAGCTTAGTCGCGGGAAAGAGCGGCAGATGAAAGATCTACACGTAAGATATGTCTGGATTGGGGATTGGAAGTTTGATTGGGAGTTGTAATGATATTCAGAGACAGACAAGACTTCCAATAACTGATGAGAAGACTTCCTACGGACGAGAAAACAATATGTATAAAAGGGCGGCATGGAACTACCATTTTGTACAGTCATCATCCGACAACACAACACTTTCTCCCATACTCACTAACAAATCAAATACACGACCATTTCCGAATATGAAGATCTCCCTCGCGACTTTTACAGCTCTCGTAGCTGCTTCCGCCCCAACTGCCATGGCCGCTGACTGGAAGTGCAACGGCTCGTGGAACGACGGGGGCCTCAAGCGCCTGTCCTTCAAGTTCCAGGGCTACTGCGAGGACCGATCTGGACAGTGTTTCCTGTCTGCCATCCGAGGCAAAGGCCTTACGGTCCACAACTGGCAGGCATGGAAGACCGATGACAATGGTTGGTGGCAGGTTGACTTGAGCACCACGGCTGGGTAAGTCGTTCCGAAACGTGGACGTGAATAGATAACTAACAAAGTGTTGCCAGGCTTGCGTGGCAGGTGAATAACGCCATTGAGCAGGTGACTGGTTCATGGCGAGGATGCTGGCCGAACCAGTAGGTGGGGCTAAACCAGCGCAGTGAGAACATTGTCATGGCTTTGAACTTCTTTTGGCATTTTTCAAAGGCAGTAGCAGGACTGGATAGAAGCCGTGGTGCTGCCTGTTGCTTGTGTTTCCGCTTTTTTCCCTGCGGTGACAGACTGACGAGGCTCTACGCTCCCTTCATTTAGATGTTCCTAGTCAGATTGCGATTTATCTAAATACCTTCATTACCTGTTAATCCACAACTAACGAGAGTGGCTTCTCCGATGTCTAAGAGCATGAGTGCAAAGGCTGATTTTGCTTGCTAATTCATTTTACCTTTCATAACAACTTGCAATACGCAAGGGAAAACCGTAGCCTGAGATTATTTGTATTTTATGTACCGAATTGAATTGCTCGAGTATAGTCTAGGGTAGCTTTACAGACGAAAACAAGTACATTCTTCTCTTCAGTAGATTGAACATGACATATGTGTTCATATCTTACCCTAGAAGCATTGGTTCCACAGGACTCAGGGTGTTAAATAACTGGCCCCTAGGGGCATAAGAGACGGAATAATTTGATTACCTTATGCTAGCTTACCCGTAGTTCGGCTATTTTATTTTAGTCATTGGGTAATTGAAGCCTTTGAGAATATTATATGTTATCTACATGTTAGACTGAGATTACTTCTACGCTTTGGTTCTCTCGAATTAGAAGTGGTGCCAAAGAGTGAACGACAAAGTAAGTGCAAGTACAAGTCGAACTTTGTTCCTTTATATGTAACAAAGGTTCTTCAATGCCAGTGTTTATCTTAGCCCGAGTACGCGCTTCACTTTTAGCTATTGATGGGGAGATTGGTCTAGAACTCGATAGCCTAATCCTGTGCCTACCGGGCCGAGAACCATCGCCTGACTCAGAGTGACAAACGCAACGTAGAACTAATGCCAATATATTGCTAAGGTTTAATTTAGTGGTCTAGTAAAATAGCGGGTATAACTAGTCTCTCGGTTCCGACGGCTTGGCTGAGGATTCGAAAAGCCTGCAGCAAGGTAGCTGCATACGTAAGAGCGTGTCAGACATGCTACAGAGCTAGTGTTTGATGACTCGAGCATGCGTATCCCAGCCAATGGCGAAGATTAATACTAAGTATAGGCTTTTATCCCGAGCTATGAAGCAAGGCGTAATGGAATGAGACTGATTCTCCCAGTCAGCCTTTACTTAAATTTCGGACACAACGACGGAATCACAAATTGCAGTGCTACAACTTCACAATGATACCTTCCGTTGAACAATTGATATTTACGTAGAAAACTTCAGGACCTGCCACAGAATGCGGGAGATCGACATTGCTGGAGGTCAATGCAATCTGAAGCAAATCTCGAATCGAATCTGGCGGAACTAGCCGCGAACTATTGAACCTTATTGTCTCGTCCGGATTAGCGGACGAGCAACTAGCCAGATCAACCTTAGCTTGATCTCCTGGATGATACGATCCCCTGACTGTCCAGACCCCTAGCGTGGTCTACGCACAGAAATGTAAGAGTCAAATCACTGTTGGCTGGTCTGAATCAATTCATCTTAACCAGAACAGGCCAAAAGGCACGCCAGGGACTAATGGCCGCTCCTACCCGCTTCTCCCACCTTTACCAGTAACAGTAAGACCATAAGCACTACTTTCAAAGGATTCATACAGAACTGCAAAGGTTGAAGCAGCTAGTAGCCTTACGCGAGTAATTGTGCGTCTGTGGTAGTATATGTACACGAGCAGGGAAACTAAACGCCGAGTTTGGCAAATCCTCACACTCGTCATTCTGACAACATGGATCATGCTTCTTTCTATTCGGAGAGCAACATTGCCGCGGTGATGATGGTGCCACACTGCATACTCAGTTTTGTTGTCACTGTTTTCGTTGGCATGCGTTTATATACTTCTTCTTATATAACGAGGAGTAAGTGGACCATTGACGAGTTCACATCAATCGCCGCTCTGGTGAGTTGGTTTGACCCTCTTGATTTATGTTGCTAATGAATCCAAGACGTCAAATCATTTCGTTCTTATTGCTGAAGGTGTTGGTAAGCATGCCACTGCCTATTTGCGCTGAAGTATACTGACTTGCAAAGCTATACACTTCGGCTATGGAGATAACATCATCAAGGTGGGAAAGGATTATCCCAATGGAGTCTCCAATATGCTCAAGGTAGGTTTTGCTTCCATTCTTGCTACATCAATATATCAATAACCTGTTCTTTAGTGCGTCATCGGTCTTGAGACGACATATTGCCTAGCAGCTCCGTTATCTAAAATGGCCGTCCTTGCCATGTATTATCGCATCTTCTCTCAATCGCGCTTCCTACGTTACGGAACATGGATTCTAGTTGGTCTGATAGCTAGCTGGGGATTTGCTTGTGAGATCGTTTGCAGTACGTCGCATTGCAATGCCTGAAGCTCAGCCTACTAACAGATGGTGATAGTCTTTAGCTGTCGCCCAATAGCGGGATATTGGGACAAGACTATCCCTGCTAAGTGCATCGACTCGAATCGCTTCTATGTCGGTATCACGATTCCCAACATCATCTTCGATATCCTCACTGTAGCCCTCCCCGTCCGTGAGGTCTGGAATCTGCAAATGAACCGAGATAAGAAATGGGCTGTTACTACCATTTTCCTACTCGGGGGCAGGTACGTACTTGTTTGTTCCGACTTTGCAACTGTATGCTAACGGAAAAATTACTTAGTGTTGTGCTCGCCTCGATTGCACGCCTCGTCCTCTTCTTGATCTTCCAGACGTCCGCCAATATCACTCAGACCCTCATCTGGGGCAACCTTGCCTCGACCACCGAAATCTGCCTGGCGATCATTGGGGCTTGCCTTCCACCATGTGCACCGCTATTGAAGCGACTGCTGGCACCCATTATAGGTTCCTCGAGACCAAACGCATCTTCTGGAAACAATACCAGGAGTAAGTTCTCTGCGATACAGACAATCGGCCAAATTCCGACCCGAGGAAAAAACACTACGATTATAGAGACAGTCAATGAGTTGAATGGGTCTTTCGAGCGCCTGGAAGATACTCGAAGTTTGCAGGGGTCAACGGATGGCTTGTATGCGGATGGTAACGATGGGATCAAAAGAAAAGATGGCAAGCAAGGAAAGTGGACCCAAATACACGTCAGGCGGGAGGTGGCTGTGGAGAGCAAGTCTGACGATATCCAAATGAAAACCTTTACTGCGCATAGATAAGGTGACAGTAGAGGCTAAGGCTGCTTTGAAAGACTTGCCTTCATCACGTAACGAAGGAATAGGCAGTGTTCTATTGCAGAGATTGATCTGTTTATACGCATATAATTGAAAACTCAAATACAATGTTATCATACTTTCCAATAATAATTCCAAATGCTGAGAACAAGACATATCTATATCTTAGTCATTGTAGAAAGAGCTGTACTACCTGGTGCTAACTGACATGCCCGGTAGACCAGGCTCGTTCATAGTAGGTGATGGGCTGTGGTAGGTACCCTGCATTTAGCGATAAAGACTCCTCCTCAGAAATAAGTCATCCGCTTGTGTGGGCAGCGATGCGGTAGGAGACCCTAAGCACTTGATACTATGCGTTTCTGCGTTCAGATTTCCACCATCCGTCCTTTCGCAAATAATCGACCAATGCTCAGAACATAAGTGAAATGGGTTATGGAGTACACCGTTGACTGTGAAAATTCTTGTTCCTTGGGAAAACTCTGAATAACAGGCTTCGCAACGAAGTGCTTTGCGGACGTAGCTGAACATGCCGCTGTGATCTAAGACGTCCACCGGTGTCCTCTGCAGCCGCAGAAGGCATGCCGCAAGGTCCCAGTTGTTGTGCCAGACTGATTGTCTGAAGAGTTCCTCGTGGGCATACTCAAGACCTGGTGGGACAGATGTTCCAAAGAAGAGTTCCACGATGGGCGCAAAGTCTTGCCTTGTCCTCAGAACAGGGATTATAAGGTAGAGGAACGTCCTTTGAATAGTTGTCCTGTGTAAAGGAACTATTCCGCCGTAGTTTGATAGTTGATGGATACAGTCCCTAAGCTTTCTCATGTCTTCCTTATTGGCCTTTTGACCTGCGTCTCTCATCTCAAGTGACATTCCTAGATGGCGAAGTAGAAAGAGGGTGAGCTGAGTTCGAGCTTCCCAGGAATATGCCCCTCCGAGTTTAGATCGATAATTCTCGAAGAACCTTGGCAAATGCTTGCTGAGGTCTCTGAAACTTCCAGGAGGATACCGCAGGGCAACCTCAACGAGAATGTCGAATATTGATCTTGAGCACCTGGTCCTAGCCTCGAACAGTTCTCTCATACTGATCCGATATGCTTCGCCCCAAGACACTGCTGTGATAGTCGTATTCTTGTATCTAACGTTCTCAGCCAATGATACAAGAACCTGCAAGTGCGGATGGTCTTCTGGGCAATATCCTTCGGAAAGAACATTGCAAATATCCTCTTGTAGTGTATACTTGGGCTGGTTTGCGTATCCACACTCCTTCTTCTCAGCGAAGTCTATAAAAGCGGGAAAGTATGATATTCCCCGCGCAATTGACTGTGCAACCTTTTCCATAAATAATGCGTGGTCCAGTTGAGGCAATACTGAGGAAAGGCATTCATTGGCGCAAGCCTTGTGGTTTTTCCAGGCTGCTAGCGTGTGTAGAAGCTCTCGCAGCCGTCTATCCCTTAGAGTGTCTTCGGAAACTAGCATAAACGCACGACAGGAGAGCCCCGGGTTGCCAGAATAATGAGCGTAGAGATAAATGAACCAAGGTTCATAGTCGTGCAAGAACTGAAGTAAGGCTGGAGGGAAAGGAAATTTGTTGAAATAGCAATCCCTGAGTTTATTTTTCCACTCTTGATCTCGCCAGGGAACATTTCGAGAGTAAGTGATGTTGCCACGGAGAAGGTTTCCCAGAAGTTTCCACGTAGCTTCATTGCCAGCTCTATCGAACTTGATTTTGTGGTTGAACCAATTCACATTTGCGTATTCATAGAAAGGACAAAGGGTGGCCGTATCGCGTATGGTAGGCTGTCGGTTTGATAGGTAAGGCGCCATGGTATTTGTCGGTGATACGGTCTCTGACTGTTTCGACCCAGGAAGTAGTAGGCGGCTCCAGCGAGAACTCAGACCATCTTTCACAGGAGTCTGAGAGGTCTGTGTGGATGGCTCACTGTTGTTTGGGGCGATAGCGAAGGGTTTCACATTGAGAGACCTTTCATCTTTTGACGTTGTTTGGAAGTTGTCAAGGCTGACGTAAGTGATGCAAGTCTCACCGGCAAGCTGGTGGCACTCCGATGTCTGGATATGGAGGGCACTGAATTCCCCGGAGCCAGCCGTCAGGAGGAACTCGCGAACGATTTGGTGACTGAAACGCACAGTGTTGTCGGCTTCGTCCACCTCAACAAAGCCTTCACACCAAACGGGGAGACAGCCAATGTCACCGATTAAATCGTCTTGGCAAAAAGTGCGCTGTCCGACTTTGATAGACAACGCTTCCTGGAGCTGAGGTAGTGTCAGAGGCTGCAAGGTTGCTTCCAGCCATGCAAACGTTTTCTTGGCAATATTCTGGTTTCCCTTCTTCAGGATCCGCCCAAGCGCACGGTCGAATGTCTCTGTCAGGTCAGCTGGCATTTCTCCGAGTGCTTGTCGAACGTGATCATCAGAGGTCCTGGAGCAGATGTCTTCAATGGAGAAAAATGCCCATGGGAACCTATTCAGAGGCATGGGTCATTACTAGATCATCGTCATTTCATCTGCATGGCTTTACTTACATTCCCTGTTCTTTCGACACAATAGTTGCGAGAATCTCATTGACTATGTCTGGGTTGTCTAGTACCAGTTTCTCGTCTGAGAGTTTCTCATTGATGATGTCTCCAGCATACGTGCAGATGTCCGCGCTGGTATGAGATGAGCCCGTAATTGATCGGAGACAGGCAGGGAAGGTGCCGTCAATGACCTTTGTGGATGTATCCCTCGAAGACACCAAAATCCTCATTGGGGGCGAGTTAGGAGACGAGTTATAAACGTCTAAAAAAAACTGCAAGATTGCTGCTTGTTGGTAGGAATCGCACTCGTTCAGCCCATCGAGCACAATGAACCACTCATCAATGAGCAATGGGATCGTCGCATAGAGTGCTATGAGAGCTGCCTTGGGAGGCATATCTGATTTGGTTTGTGCCAGCAGTTCATCGATATTGGAGGTTAGCTTAGGGTCGAGTTGATCAAAGTTGAGAGCAGATAACACCTGCTGGAGACATGATCGAATGACAGTCCAAGCCTTCAGGCTCTCCGGATCGTCAAAGCGAAGGAAAGCAAACGAAGTGAATCGCTTGGGCAGGGGGACTTGGCACAGTTTCTCGACGACAGATGTTGCTAACACAGTTTTCCCAGAGCCTGCCTTTCCAGTTAATTGAAGAACGGGATGGCCTTCACCTGTGACCCATTCCTGATACTCATTTGTCTGAAAGATCCATTCAGCTGTGCCGATATGGCGCTTGTTTCGCTGATTGTTGAATGTTGATGTGAATTTGAAAGATGTGAGCTTTTGGAGGAGGCAACGTCGTTGATGTCCTGCCACCTCCTTCCGCTTTTGACTTTGGAAGAGACGCATTGGGGTAGTAGGTCTGGGAGACATTGGTATTACCCCTTTTTCCTGGTTTGGGCTTCCGAGCTGTGCCTTGGCGTGTTCAATTTTCGTTTGCACGATTGTAGCGTTGGCCCTGATGACTTCAGCATAGCTTTGAAGTTCGTTGTAGAATGTATCGGCCGTCGCCGTCCAATCCTGCGATGTAGCTATGACATATGCATGAGTATATAGATTGCAATGGGACTGCTACAACTTACTAGATCGGCCGATAACCGTAAGAATCATCTTACAGCAAGTGATGGTACTGGTATAAAGCTGACAGATTGGGCCTTGCAGATGGGAAGAGCTGTTCAGAATTACTTGATACTCAGCAGAGATCGCACACAGCGGGCTAAAGCCATGAAGGTGTTCCACAAGAGACTCAAAGTAGGATGTAAATTTGGCGAGAAACTGGGATTCGATTAGTGAGAATATAAGTTTGAAAGTAGTACACACATACCAAGAGGGTTAGCTTAGCAGATCCCCAGATGAGTGCAGAAGTCTTAGACTTGGCTTCCATAAATATATCGACAGCTGGTAACAAGTGTCCGATTGTTTGCAAGAATGGGACAAGTCTGGTAGCAACTCGCCTCCCTCGGCGACTTGTATCAATCTCCTCTAGTTCAGTTGTGAATGCCATGATCGATTGCGCGTCGTGGGGGGAGCTTGCCAGCTCTTGTAAAGTCTTGCGATCATTTTCATTTAGGATAGACTGAAAGCCGTGGACTGTAGTATCCAGTTCTTTAACAGGAAGCGGTCTGTCCTGGGAGGCTCCAGCGGCTGGAGCGGCAGTCTGTTGAGGCGAGCGGTTGCGAGGGGGCATTTTTGACCTAGTTTTGGTAATGAAGACTTTGTGTGTGTTGAGGGAAACCAAGAAAAGAAGAAGAGGGAAACGGTAGCACCTTTTTGATGATCTGATGTTCTCACAGCCTGATCCGTGACTTGACATTACGTATCATAGTACGCAGGGTTAGTATGAGACTATCCCTCCACAGCCTGGTTTGAGACTTGACGAGAGGTACCTCGCAATGCACTGACCCGATGATGTGATATTATCACAGCCTGATCTGTGACTTACAACGAAGTACCACCGCGCTTACAGCACAAGCCTGGTTGGAGGATTCGATGTGGCAAGGCAGAATTGTCAAAGCGCATCATATGCCCTGAAACGGTTCTGGCTGCCTTTTTGGCCTGTCTGCCGCGTCGTTACAGCATAGAGATTGATCTCTACTGGTCAAGACTTCAGCATCCTACCCAATACTGTATACCAATACGAGGTATGATATGTTGGGTGGGTCTTACATACGCAAGAGGGAAGTCCAGATCCCACCAATCTGTAGCACAGTGAACAAATATAAGATGTTTGACATCCAAGTGATAGCCATTACAACACTCAAAGTGATTGTGTCACATCAGCACTTTTTCACATGTAAAAACTACGTATTTCTCATAGCGTGTTACTAAAAGGAAGGATCAAACTGGATGGACTGACCCTCCATTGATGATTGTTGGTCAGCAGTGTGCGGCAAATAAATATCCAGTACTACGCTATGACTCGACAAACATATACTGAGCTCGAATGTATTATAGCCGGAATTGCAAAGTGGTAATGTAGAATATTGGCAGTAAAGATTACGTCGTCAACCAACGCCAAGATCAAGATCATCAAAGCGGCTAGTGTCTTGTGAGCTTCCAACTGAGGTGTAATTGGTTGACAGAGGATCTCTGTTTTCAGCCGCTGAAACGCGTACCCCGCTCCACGCGACGTACCTGGTTCCGCGAATCTTACCATTGTCCCTTAGCAAAATTCAAGACGCGTTGCTGTGGCTGCACAAGATCCTGGCCTGGAAGGTGGACGATTACTAGATGAGGAGCATATTAGGTGTCTCGTACAAACCACGCAATAGAGAGCGGAGCTGAGAAGGGCTTATGCAGACAGGAATGGCGGCGAAACTTGCATATATTGCTTGTTGTATTGAACAAATTTCAGTAGATTTGTGAAGAAAAAGAGAAGAGAGGGTATTTGTGAGCCAGCATTTTTGTGCCTTTACCTAGGAGGTTTTACTACACACTTTTGATACGTATGATTCTGATTCTAAGTTTACAATTGTTTTATAAGACTACCAACTGCTGGACATGTTGCAGAAGTTGCTTGCTACAAGATAGTTAGCAGTTTACAGCAGGAATCACTGTTAAAAGCCTTCACGTTGAGATAGTCTGGTAAATGGCCTAACTTCCTTGTTCTCCTTGTCACGGTCCAGCTTCAGCCGCTCTTGCTTTTCTTCTTCTTTTCAAACCCACGAATCCCTCAAATCGTGTTTTCGCAGGTTTCGATGTGCCTTCATTTCATAAAAATGAGCAGTATCTGGGCCAGTGTGTTTTCCGTCCCGCAGTTTGCTCTCGCTGGGTTCTCAAAGCTCATCACAGTAAAAATCAATGTTTTGCTTGTCGCATTTGCAATCAGGGTATTCGTCATCCAGATCCTGATCCCCAGCTCAGAAAGTTCTTTGCCGTAATCTTCACTTGTGGGAAATGTGCTACCCCTGAGTTCCAGGTTTCAGCAGTACCACTGTGGAGCGCCATTTCCGGCGGCCGCTTGCGCCATTGTATGTCGTTGTAAAGGGTCTTCGCCTTCTTCAAGATCAAATCGGCCATCGCTGCGTTTCTTTTTCTTTGAACGCATCATTGTATGTTGTGGACAATCTTAAAGGTTTTGCAGTCCTGGATTGCACTACGATAGAAGGTGCTGTTTCTCTTTTCTACGAGGAACTTCTTTGATCCGACCAGGCTAAGAGAGTAAATACAATATCTCGGCTAACTGATTTCCCCGCTTCCGGTCCAACTAGCCAGTGGCATGTTAATATTCGGCAAGCACATACCGTCAAGAAAGTGTATTAGCAACAGCAATGCTACAAAGACATGCGATGTGCAAGACCTCGATTCCAGACCAGTCTACACATTAGATCCGTCTCGCCTCAGACCACTTTTACATCTTGATTACTGAAGGTGGATGAACCGAGCAAATGGGGAACAAAGACAAGTGACCAATACATCGTTTGTCAAAGAAAGCGCTGTAATGTGTCGGAGATTCGGACGTTCGGCCTTTGAGCAATCCGATCGTTTCGTTTTAAGGTTAAAACAGTTTCATGGTTAGCAATTTAGCCGTTTCCCAATACTCGGATCGAACTACTGCAGGTTTTCACACTACCAATCTGCCACACACCATCTTCACAACCTTTTATAAGGTTTCCAATATTTGCAGTAGCTTCGTGACTACGTAGTGGAAGTCAACAACACCCTCAAAGTTAAAGTACGTCTACACACATGTGAGAATGGAGGAACGCAAGCAACAACAAGCGAGCACACCACAACCTCTGCAGAGCTGATAGCAGTCAAATGTTGAATGATGGTATTGAACCACATGGTACTAATCCAAAGCTTTACTTGCATAATGCAGGCATAATGCAGGGGAAGCTGCACAAACGGACCTTTACAACGCCGTATTGGACCCTGGATTAACTGTAGATGCCGTCCATCCCATTGAACTGATAAGGTGGTGATGATACCAACCTCCTCTGAGGTATTTCCCGCGCTTTTCAGCCATGTAGCTATGTTTCTTTATTTCCCGCAACATAGATCTGGATATACCATTTCAACAGGTACGTCTTACAAACTATTAGAAATTCCAGGTCAAATATTGAATAAACTTCAATAAATGCAAGCCCAGTCTCCTTTTGGGGGGATGTGTGATATTTGATATATGAGCTATTGTCAGCAAGCCTGTCTGCAGAATCACAATTTCGGGACCGTCTTCGGCATAAGAATGAAATATGACCGACCGAACGATCAAGAGCTGAACATAATAGGTGTGGTGTCACTGAACAGGATTTGCGCCAATGATGCCACAAACAAGGCCCCTTTTTACAAAGATCATAGTGCGTTCGGGGTGAGCGGATATTGCGACACCGTCACTCCGTTTCTACATACTGTACAGCTATACATGTAAGCTCTTATTTGTTAGCACGTGGCATTTAGTCTTGGCGAAATTGAAAGCTGTCTTGATGTGTACTTCGTGGTCGGAAACAAGCATCTGTCTCATGAATCTATTTGCCACTGCAGAATTGACCAAGACCTGTCAGTAAATTTGCCATGCCTCAATTAACTGTAAGCAGTAAGCTGACACCGAAGCCGGTGTATCGAGGATCATTCGGCATCAGAGTTTCCACTGTCTAATGTGAGAGGCTTCGCTTAGCACAAGTTCGAATTCAAATCATTACGATCGAAGGTGGTTTTTTTGTTGAGAGCACTCTTACACACTTTCAGCTGAGAAACGTAGCTCAACCATTGACGAGACTGTGCCACTCCGCAGCTACTAGATTTGGCGGATCGTACTGACTTGGTGGGACATCAAGAATCTCGATCGAACTACTTGTCGAACCACAAGCCAATCATATATCATCGATCCTAGGAAAAAGCAGTCCAGCATCAGACTACCAAACAGCGTGAGGGCCTTCGGTGTTTGTGAGGTCAAGGTCCGAGACCTCGATCCCCGGGAAATACGAGAGATGGCTGCTCTGGCGGAGTTAGGCCCCCGGAGTTTATCAAGACATCAATAGGATCAATCTTCAGCCGCAGGAACTTGCCACTCATGCATCCACAGTTCGCCGAGCGGTTGAATGGGCTTTTGGGATTATGTCTCAGATTGATATCATCAAGGTTCAATAGCAGCATTTTATGCATAATTCATGCATCATTACCGTTGAATGAGCCTCCGAGCGTAGTCCACTACATCAATGAGACTTAGCGGGTAGGGAATTATTGAAGCATAAAGCCACACGCATTCGGGTTCAACGTCTCATGTTCTAGCCTGAATGAGACAACCACACATTTCTACCAGTCGCAGCTGTTCTAGGGCGGAAAGGTGGACCTAGTTTATTGGAGATTGAGTTCATCATCGTTCGATAGTGCGGTCGTAAAAGGAAATTCTGTGGGGAGGGGAAAAAAGCCAAGTGCCACAACGGGGAAACACGATCAGTAAAAAGAGTTAGTGCAAACTCAAACTCTCCATACGTAATGCACATCATCCGCCAATTCATTGCGTTAGCTGTTACAAGAAGGGATGGTGGGAATTAAGCTGAATGTCCTGGGCGTTTTAGCAGCCAAACCTCTATCCATCTAATCGAAGTTGCAATTGGAGGAGTCCTGGTAAGTTACCATACTATGAAGGTGACAGAGGAAAGCCACACGATGGTCTAGATCTCGACGTGTGTGTAACACATAACGTGCCTACTACGTGTTGCATGGTAGATGCTGCTGGCAATCGATCAAGCAATTGGTTGCTCCTTGCATAAGCGTGTTTGGGACAACATCAACAACGTCTTTGAGTTAGAAGATGGATGTGTAGATGCATTGCGATTACTCTATACAGTAGACGTCGGAATCTTGCAATCAAGGAAGTTGAAGTTGTCCCAAGCATAAAAGGAAGCTGTTCCTCTCTCCAAAGCAGAAGATTCTCTACACTCAAACTCAAACAACTCAACATTCTTTACTACTACAATCGTTATTACAAACAAGACAAGTCAAGACCCAGCCTCTCAATATGAAGCTGGCAGTCGTTGCTCTCCTTACTGCTGTGCCAGCCATTGTGGCAGCACCAGTCAATTCCAATGCTCCGGCTAGGCGAGATGAACATGTCGCCGTCAGACGATCTATTCCTGTTTCTCGATATGGCAGAAGATGGTCTAGCAATGGTCGTCAGAGATTCGACGATGACTCTGATGAAGAGAGAGGTATGAGTGGTGGTGGTCGTGGCGGTAGAGGAGGCTCATCAGGAGGTGGTCGGGGTAGAGGAGGTAACAGCGGTGGTAATCCTGGTCGTGGTGGTCATGGAAACTCTCCGGGTGGCCCTCGAGGAGGTCGAGGTGGCCCGGGAGGTTCCGGAGGCCGCGGTGGCTTTGGTGGCAACTATGGAAACAGGCCTGGTAGTCCTCAGAGACAGCCTTCTCGAGGCAGACCTGGTAGCCCTATGGGTGGCAAGCCAGGTGGTAGACCCAACAGTCCTGGTGGTCGTCCCGGCCAGGGAGGTCCTGGACGGCAACCATCCCGAGGTCGGCCAAGCAGCCCCGGCGGCCATCCTGGTGGTCGACCTGGAGGAAACCAACCAGGCAGTCCAGACGGAAGAGGTCCTGGTGGTCATCCTAACCAAGGAGGCCCAGGACGACAGCCTTCACGAGGCAGACCCAGCAGTCCTGGTGGTCGTCCTGGAGGAGGTAAGCCAGGTAGTCCCAATCGACCTGGCCAAGGAACTCCTGGAAGGCAACCCTCACGAGGCAGACCCAGCAGTCCTGGCGGTCCACCAGGTGGTCGACCTGGTCAAGGTGGCCCAGGAAGACAGCCATCGCGAGGTAGACCTAACAGTCCCATCGGTCGTCCAGGAGGTCAACCTGGAGGAAACCAACCAGGTAGTCCAGACGGAAGAGGTCCTA